>JAKELG010000319.1:0-42232 GCA_021527035.1 Lactarius vividus | reverse complement strand
TCATGGCCGAGGTCCATCGTTACCGCTGCATGACGTTGGGATGGCGGGCGCAGCAACACGCCTGGCGGCGGAGCAGATGAAGTTGGAGCGCCTCGAGATAGAGCGCAACAGGTGCGTCGCCCGACTTCAGCGAGCGCATGCGGTGGACCGCATCGAGAACGTTCGGGCCTCGCTCCATCGAGGACCCAAGGCGGAACAGGACGCCGAGGAGATCGCCCGGATCAGGGCACTCCGCGAAGTCGGCGCTAACCCCCTTGCCATCATGCGTGGTCAAGCTGGGGCTTGACGCTGAAAAGGGGGTGATGTTACGTTTCATTCTCGGACTGCCCGGCCCGGTCGTGGACTCTGACGTACTCGCGATGACTCGGTATGTCAGACGTAATGT
This sequence comes from Lactarius vividus, assembly GCA_021527035.1. Classification (NCBI taxonomy): domain Eukaryota; kingdom Fungi; phylum Basidiomycota; class Agaricomycetes; order Russulales; family Russulaceae; genus Lactarius; species Lactarius vividus. Next base: position 41,847 of record JAKELG010000319.1, on the reverse strand, counting down.
GTCATGGACTTCGAATCGTGTTGCCTCGTGTTTGGATGACTGATGCCCGCTATTGTTGTACGTGATCGTGATTGGGCTTGATGACTGATGCTTCATTGTTGTACGTGTTTTGGATTACGACGACGACTGCGCATTCTATTATTAGAATACGCTACTTACGCTATTGGTTACTTACGAGTTCGAGCGGAGCTAGAACTAGTTCCCTTACTTGTATTTAAGTCTACAGTAGTACGGACCAGGATCCCCATCTTGGTCTTCTTCGAATACCACTCTTCACTCGTCTTCTGTGCTAGGGACTCGCAGTGTCCCTAAGTGAGCTAGCTCCGGCATATCCCTTTGAGACCAAGGGGGATCCCCGTGACTTCATCTCCATCTTCCTTCGTGAATGGTAGATTCGCCCATCGTGCCTTACCCGCCTGGTACTACGTGTCACCTCGTCTTTGAATACCTCAACGCCCGAACCGCCCGACCGACTCACTGCTACTACATCGTCGACAACCTCCAGTGGGAATACGTCCATACAGTCCCAAGTCCACCAGCAGGAGTACCCGTAGAAGAGACGCTCTATACGTATAGGGATTCCACCGGCACGTATCAGCCCCATCCCGCAGTCTTCCCGCTATCGGATATACACAGATTCCACCCCCGAGGGAACCCACGTTACAACAGTGCCTAAGTCAGGCAGACGTCCGTGGTAGACGTTACATAAGCCCACCAGTAGTAACACCGGTTACAGTGACTGCCATACCTAGCACGTCAGCGTTACCACCACAGCGAGCCGCCTCCCCTGCACACTCACACAGTAGTGAGGAGGAGGATGTAGAAGACCTATTAGACCCAAAACAGGAGCGTCCACACACGCCACCACCTCCTGCCACACTGCCTGCTCCGCCAACCACTCCTAAGCATGAGCAGCGCACTCCCACTTCACCCCCACCTCACCAAGGTGCAACGTGCATTATGCGCAATGTCACGGTACGAGCTTAGTGGACTCTGATTACGGTACGAGGTTGGAAGTGAACGCTTACTATACGGTTATGACTACGATAGTAAGCGTAAATTAGTCATGGACTTACCATCAGTCAGCGGAAGTCGTAGTAGCATGTGATAGTTACTATGACTCATTACTAGGATAGCGATACTAGGGTTCGAGCTATTATTGCTAGTAGTAGTTACCTTGGAGAGGAGCTTCAAAGCTGCCTCCGCAATATGTATAAATAGTGGGTTGCGAGGACCAAGATACGCCATCTTGGTCTTCTTTCTAATACCACTCTCATCCTCTATCTCTGAGAGGGAATTCTCGAAGTCCCCCTTTACTCCTGAGGGACGACCTTGCCTCTGATCCTGACCTTCGAGTCTAGGAGTCTGGCCCTTTCAACACGACAAGTCGGAGTTGCCTTGGTACTGGCTGGGCGCATAGCGTGGATCGCCTTAGTCGTTTACTACGGTCTTATCGAGACCCTGCAAGGGTACCTACGACCAGCTAAGTAGTGGACGTCTTTCTACGAGCTCAAGTCGAGCTAAACGCCGTGGTAGCGTTACATTAAGACCAAGATAGCCAACCGTGGCGTTCACTACCAGAGATCAGTGGAGAAACTTTCGAACCTATACCCTCGAAACCAGAGGAGAACGATCAGTACCGCGACGATTCCTAGGAGCAGCTAGGTGGAGAGAATATAGAGGAGACACCGGCTACTTCGTAGATTTCCCAGGAGAAGCAGTCAGATACCGACCAGTTGAGTTCAACTACTCCAACTTCTGTTGGACGGAATTACGTGGAATCCCATAGACAACCGGTGGGACGTTGTTAGACCAGCAGGAAGACACTACCGTTGCGACATCGACTCCAGAGAACTTCACGGAGACGACTGGGGATCACTAGACGGTGACAGCAGCGGAAGCGAAGAAGAAGCACCCTAGGGAACGCGAACCCTCGGAATCGAGCCACGAAGAACTAGTAGAAGAACACACGGCCACAGAAAGCGAAGCACGACCAGGGACAGGAGACGACTCAAGCCTACTAGCACACATAGCTGAGTCATTACACATCACAGTACCGGAAGAAATTCACATCCGAAGCCCCATGGCCACAGTAACCGAAACACAAGCAATGGAAGAGGTACAACGCATCAGGGAAGAGGCCGAAGCCATCCTCAACCCCATTAACCCAAACACCGGACACCGCCTGACGGCTGACGACGCAGCCCTCTTCAGGGCAATAGGACCAGATCACCCGGACCCACCGGAAGGACCACCGCCACCACCAGGAGGACTCCCAGGTGGTTTCCCAGGCCAAGGCCCGATAGGAGGAGGCTTCCCGGGAGGAGGTAGACCACCCAATGGAGGAGGAGGACCCCCACCGGGAGGACCCCCAATCGGAGGACCTCCAGGAGGAGGACACGGATCGGACAGGCTATCAGGTGAACCCCCGACCGTATTCGATGGAGAACGTACTAAATACGAAGCATTCCTCACACAATGGCACGTGTACTGGGGGATGAACCTGGACGCCCCCATCATGCAGAACGAATACCGACGATCCCTCCTTTTCCTGGGATACGTTAAGGGAATCAATGTCAGCGAATGGACGTTGTCCATCCTCGAGTGGCTCAATCGAGAAGTACGACGAGGAGTAAGCCAATACTCCCAGACACTATGGAACCACGTAGCGACAGAATTCGCCAAACGATTTTCGAATATACTTGAGGAAGAACAAGCCCAAGCGGAGCTACAGAAAGGAATCAAAATGACAGGAGAGGACATTGACGCGTACGTGGTCAAATTTGAGCAACTAGCCAGAAAAGCTCACTATAACCTGAACGACCGGCAAACAATCGACCGATTCACCGCGGGATTACCACGAGCACTGTTCATGAAGGTCTACGAACTGGATGAACCACACACATTCGAAGACTGGAAAAGATGTGCGCTACGAAGGCAGAAGCAATACATACACATGAAAGCACGCCTCGATAACTTCAAAACGAAAACGCCACCATCATCCGCCCAACCTCGGTGGAGGCCACAACCCCCGAATTGGGGACCACCCAGGGGACCTCCCCCTCCCAGATACGACCCAAATGCGATGGACACGTCTGCCGATCGAACACGCGTACGAGTCGCGGAGGTCGGAGACCCAAATCGCCCTTTCATCCCAAGACCACAGAGAGGAGGATACGGACGAGGTGGAGGACCCTCACGGGACATGAGGACAGTCGTTTGTTACAACTGTAACCAGACAGGACACTTCTCACGGAACTGCACACAGCCCCGTCGCCGAGCAACTACCAGTCGGATGGCAGATACCGATTACTACGCGCAAGAAGAACCACCCGCGCAAGCCAGAGCAGCAAGCTCAGCACCACCCCAACAAAGAGCCAAGGATTGGCTAGCAGGAGTAGCTGGGGAATCGGACGACGTAAAAGACCTCATCCTCCAAGAGATGTGGGGGAAGGAGGGTTTTCAGAACGCCTGAACCCATCGGCCTGGGTGAGGGCGGTTAATTGTAATTCTGTAATCATGACTCGCTATCAATCTCTTAGAATCCCAGTCTCGATTCGCACGAATTACGCAATGGCCGACATAAGAACATTAGTGGACTCAGGGGCAACGGACAATTTTATACACCCCTCGTTCGCAAAAAGAATGGGCCTGGGACTCCAGACGCTGGAGCACCCTAGGAAAATATGGAACATCGACAATATGGAAAACAAAGCGGGCAGTATCACCCACTTCGTTGATCTGGACGTACAAACTAACCAGCGACATCAAAAGATGCGGTTCTTGGTTACAAATCTCGGCAACGAAAATCTGGTACTGGGATACCCCTGGCTGGCAACATACGAACCCACAATAAACTGGAGACACGCCACAATACACGAAAAAATGCTCCCAGTTGTTATTCGATCAGTCAACCCCAACAAAGAAAACCACATCATAGGAAGCACCATCACGGAAGACGAAAAGGAAGCCGCAGTAGCAGAGCTAGAAGAAGAAAGCCATCTACGGACTACAGCTACGGAATTGGCTATCGAAGCTAAGCAGTTCCATGACCAAGTAGAACTTCCCTCGGCTTATCAACAGTTTGCGAAGATCTTCAACGAAGAAGCGTCTAACCGATTTCCCCCTTCTCGACCTTGGGACCACGCCATCGAGTTCAAAGAAGGAACCCCACTGGCAATCGACTGCAAAGTTTACCCTATGACGCAGGAAGAAGATGGTAAACTCAAGGAATTTCTAGAAGAACAGCTGAAGAAGGGGTATATCCGTCCATCCAAATCCCCTTACGCTTCATCTTTCTTCTTCATCAAGAAGAAGGACGGAAAACTACGGCCAGTACAAGACTATCGGAAAATAAATGCCGTCACCATTCGTAACCAATACCCGCTACCCCTCATTTCGGACCTCATCACGGACCTCAGCCAAGCACACACATACACAAAACTGGACGTCAGATGGGGATACAACAATGTGCGCATCAAGGAAGGAGATGAACACAAAGCAGCCTTCAAAACGCGGTACGGACTCTTTGAACCTACGGTCATGTACTTCGGACTCACTAACTCCCCGGCAACCTTCCAAACCATGATGAACACGATCTACCGAGACACCATCGCAAAACACGAAGCAAAAGGAACGACCATACGCGTCTACATGGATGATATAGGCATCGCGACCAAGGAACCAGCAGGACAAAAGGAACACGAAGAAGCGGTCTACGATGTACTCCAAGTCGCCATGGAACACGACCTCTACTTCAAACTCGAAAAATGCCTCTTCCACAAGCCGCGAATGGATTACCTGGGGGTAATCCTTGAAAAGGGGGTAACACGTATGGACCCGGTAAAAATCGCGGGCATTAAAGACTGGCCCACACCTACAAAGGTCCGTGACGTCCGATCCTTCCTGGGCTTCTGCAATTTTTACCGACTCTTCATCCGCGGCTTCGCTACGCATGCAAAACCCCTCAACAAACTCACGAGAAAGGACGCGGAATGGAGATGGACCGATGAAGAAGATAAAGCGTTCCAAAAACTCAAAACCCTAGTTACGGAGGAACCAGTACTTGCTCACCCAAAACTAGACGCCCCATTCGAGCTCGAGGTGGACGCATCGGGATTCGCCACTGGCGCAGTACTACTCCAGAAAAAGGAAGACGGAAAACGGCACCCGATCGGATACTATTCAGCCACCCTCAACGAAGTGGAAAGAAACTACGACATATATGATCTAGAACTTCTAGCGATAGTCAAAGCCCTCCGACACTGGAGACCACTACTGGCTGGATCACCGCACAAGATCAAAATCTACTCGGACCACATGAACCTCCAATATTGGAAGCTACCGCAGAAAATAAGCCGAAGAGTTGCTAGGGAAGTACTAGAACTAATGGAATACAACTTCGAAATTCACCACATTCCAGGAAAGAAAAACGGTCGCGCCGACGCATTATCCCGACGACCCGACTACGACCAGGGAGAGCGAGATAACGAAGATGTAGTGGTACTACCGGAAGACATCTTTGTACGAACAACAACAGTACAAGCCACTGAAGACCCACCGCAAACGGAGATTATCCTACGATACTGGGTAGACTCCCAGCAACTGAAGTTCGTAAACGGAGCATGGTACAGACAAGGGAAGTACGTCATCACCGGATCTTTGGAAGAAAAACGAAAACTCATCGCCGCACACCATGATCCGCCGGTACACGGACACCCTGGGATTACACGGACCACGAGACTAGTAGAATGAAGATATTGGTGGCCAGAACTAAAACTCGACGTTCGAAACTACGTACAAGGCTGTGCCGAATGTCAGCGACACAAAGTCAACACGCACCCGACAAGGGCCCCGCTGACACCTATCACCCCAAAGGAAGACGCACTCCCTTTCGAAACCATCGCACTCGACTTCATCACCAAACTCCCCACGTCACAAGGGTACAACACCATCCTAACGGTAACTGACCACGACTGCAGTAAAGCATCAGTCTTTATCCCATGCAACGAGGAGATCACGGCGGAAGAAACAGCTGGACTTTACGCCGTACACGTATTCAAACGATTCGGGCTCCCATCGAAGATCATCAGTGACCGAGACCCCCGATTTGCCTCCAAGTTCACAAGGGAACTATGTCGAATCCTAGGGATCCAACAGAATATCTCTACAGCGTACCACCCCCGAACCGACGGACAGTCGGAACGCACCAATCAATGGCTAGAACAATATCTCCGCTTCTGGGTGAACGAACGCCAGAACAACTGGGCGGCCCTCTTACCAATAGCAGAGTTCGCGCATAACAATTGGCCCCACGAGGCGACAAGGAAGTCCCCATTCTCCCTCCTCATGGGATACGATCCACATGCTGATTGGCTCGATAAGCCTTCCCCTATCCCACAGATCACCACGAGGATAAAACAATTCCGAGAAGCACGGAAAGAAGCTCAAGACCTCATCAAAAAGGCACAATCCATGTGGATCAAACACCGAAATACTCCGAAATTCCAAATCGGAGACTACGTATGGTTAGAAGGGCGTCACTTGAGGATCAATCAACCAACGCCCAAACTCGCGGCAAGACGGCATGGCCCCTTTAAAATCATGAGGGTCCTATCTCCGATCAACTACCAACTGGAACTTCCCACGCAGTGGAGTATCCATCCGGTGTTTCACATCGATCTTCTCACACCCTATCGCGAGACGCTTCTACATGGGAAAAATTTCCAACGCCCAGCGCCAGACTTGGTAGAAGGAGAAGAGGAATATGAAGTCGAGAAGGTTCTAGACCATCGGCTTTTCGGCAAAAGGAAGCGCCTACAGTATCTAATCAAATGGAAGGGGTACCCGGACTCGGAGAATCAGTGGGTCGATAAGGACGACGTGTTCGCCGACGAGGCTATAGCTGAGTATCAATCTTTAAACCCCCGACGCGAACATCACTTAAGAACCGCACCAACCGAACAGCGAACCCCATCATCCCTTCTCCGTCCTCACTCTGGATTCCTCTACTCCCTTATCACAACTATGTCCATTCCCTCTGCCGCCGAGGCCATCGCTCGAGTTGCCAGTAACACGGTGTTACGCTCCAGCGGGCGTACCTTCCGGAGTTCGGCACTCGACGGGAAACTTGGGGGTTCTTGCGGTATCACGGTGGCGACCAAGACTTCGGCGGTCTATCTTCCGGCCGGATTCTCGAGATCTTGGGATTTGCTGAGTTCTTCTAGGGTCCGAACAATACCGTAGGCGATAACGGCAAGGATGTGCGTAACGCGCGTGGCAAAGAAGAAGAGGAGAACGTGCTCAAGCAAAGGAGACAGGATCGGAGAGGGGATAACTATACAGGGGACTGCCTGTATCTGCTTCGGTCTACTTGTAGGCTGGTAGAATACAAGAAGTCAAGCTGAGGGATATCAGCGAGACTGGGCTACTACTTATACACATCCAAGGAGCTTTCAAGCTCAGCTTGAAGTCCGAAACCTAGTACGTATCGTCCAATCATAAGTGAAACACCACGAGTCAGGGGCATACAGTCACAAGGTCAACAATGAGGCACGGTGAAACGGGGTCAGAAGTCCATCAATCAGTGGCTGAAACATACAACTCCTGGGCGCATCAAGCCACAGGCACAATCAGACAATTCATCAGAAACTAGGAACCATACAGTCCATGAGGCAGATCCAATCACGATCCAGGCACAAGCTCATCTGGATCCTTCTGGTGCGGGTCTAGACCAGGTCACGTGCCAGGGTCACGTGACGGGCGCTTGACCTCTTCTTCGGCTATTCCCAAGGCGCTTGCCAGCCTGGGTCACGCTCGTAATGTAGGATGTTCCCGGGGTCGATACCTTCACTTCTGGCAGCTGCAACCCATTCGGCGCGGTACTGCTCGGCGGTGCTGCACGAGTCTGCACTTGTCGCGCGAGGTTCGGGGCGAAACGCAACACACGGGCCCCGTCACCTATCAAGAGCTCTGCGACGCTCTTCAGTCCACCATCCCGGCCGGCTACGCTGACGGAACCAGCAACCCCACCACCTGGTGGATCCTCTCCCAAGACGGACAGCGCATCAACGAGGTCCCCTTCACGACAGCCGAAGTTGATCGGCTTCGCACAGCTCTCCCAGAGTCTGCGCCTCCCTCACCTCGACCTCTCCCAGTACGAGTCGAGTACAGAACCGAGGAGGAAGCCCAAGACGCAAGCCACGGTCGGCTGGGAACGATGGAAGGAACAGCGGTGGAGGCAAGTAGCGGAGGATTGGCAGAGGGAGCAGTTGCGGAAGGCGGCCAAGAGGAGGCGAGAAGCACTTCGGAGGCGACGAGAGTGGACGCGGGAGAAGAGGGAACGAGAAGAGGCGAGGAGACAGTCCTCGGACAGGTCCGGGGAAGCTTAGCGGATCACTACCCAGCTGAGCACCCCCTCATCTCCACCGCCACGGACACTGACGACCCCACCGAGACCCCCTACGCCTGCGACACTCGTGGGCGTCCCCTATACCGAGGAGGCGTGCGAGCCGACGCACCCCCTCCCTTCCCTCTTTTCCGATTACAACATTCCACCATGGGGCCGCCACCTCATGGGTACCGCTACAACCGGGGCGAGGACTTCATCCACTACCCCATCAACGACGGACAAGGACGGACGCGCCAGGCCGCGTACGTCCAAGTCATCATGGGCTCCGACCCCATCGTGCTCGGCCTGGTGGAGGACAGCGAGAAGGTCTACTCGCAGCCTCTCTACGCCGAGCCTCACGTCAAGGCCACCGGAAAAGAGCAGTACCCACAAGAGGACATGAGCCTCTTCGCCGGCGGTTATCACGACCGCCCTCGCCTCGACCGCGCGATCAACAAGCTCCACGACGTGAGCTTGAAGGCGGAGGTCCACCGCTACCGGGCCTACGCGTACGAGGCTGAGAGGATGGAGCAACGGCTTCATCAACTCGCCGCCGCGCTCGGGGGGGTCAAGGGGGAGCTGGTGCGCAGTAAGTTCCGGCTGGAGATGGCTAACACGTTGGAGAGAATCGAGGAAGTACAGGACGGATGGATGACGGGCCCTCGCCTTCGCCGGCGTCGTGGGCGCCGCGGCTGAAAAGGGGGTGATGTCACGGTACGAGCTTAGTGGACTCTGATTACGGTACGAGGTTGGAAGTGAACGCTTACTATACGGTTATGACTACGATAGTAAGCGTAAATTAGTCATGGACTTACCATCAGTCAGCGGAAGTCGTAGTAGCATGTGATAGTTACTATGACTCATTACTAGGATAGCGATACTAGGGTTCGAGCTATTATTGCTAGTAGTAGTTACCTTGGAGAGGAGCTTCAAAGCTGCCTCCGCAATATGTATAAATAGTGGGTTGCGAGGACCAAGATACGCCATCTTGGTCTTCTTTCTAATACCACTCTCATCCTCTATCTCTGAGAGGGAATTCTCGAAGTCCCCTTTACTCCTGAGGGACGACCTTGCCTCTGATCCTGACCTTCGAGTCTAGGAGTCTGGCCCTTTCAACACGACAAGTCGGAGTTGCCTTGGTACTGGCTGGGCGCATAGCGTGGATCGCCTTAGTCGTTTACTACGGTCTTATCGAGACCCTGCAAGGGTACCTACGACCAGCTAAGTAGTGGACGTCTTTCTACGAGCTCAAGTCGAGCTAAACGCCGTGGTAGCGTTACACGCAATGTCCCTCCACCCTCACCAGAAATGCCTGGGGGTTTTGAAGATTGAGCACAGTGCAGTCAGCTGTTGCGCAAAATGGACAATGCACCAAGGTGATCTGGTCACGCACCCGTGCCCAACCCCCGCTACTTTAATGCGGACAATACAGCACTGCGCAGCAGGCATCTGGGGTATGCAGAGCTGCTTGCTGCAGCCCACATCGGCAGAGACCCTGCAACCTTTGCGAAGGCAATGCAGTCTGCAGACACAGATGAGTGGACAAAGGCATGTCAGTATGAGATGGACGCCCTTGCCAAAAATGGCACCTGGGAGTTAGTGGATCTCCCACCTAATCGCAAGGCAGTAAAATCCAAATGGGTCTTTAAGCTCAAAGTGGATGGCCGCTACAGAGCTTGCTTGGTGGCCAAGGGATTCATGCAGATCCCTGGCATAGATTTTGATGAAACCTTCTCTCCCGTCGCACAATTTGAGTCGCTACATTTACTTCTAGTGTTGGCCGCACTGGAGGACTGGCACATCCATCAGATGGATGTCAAGTCTGCTTTTCTCAATGGCATACTTGACAAGGAGATATACATGGAGCAACCACAGGGTTTCACCATCACTGGCTCTGAGACTAAGGTGTGCCGCCTAGTTAAGGCGATATATGGTCTCAAACAAGCCTCCTGTGCATGGAACTTGCAATTCCATGGAGTGCTCACTGCACTCGGCTTTAAGTGGACATTTGCTGATGCTGGCATATATGTGATGCCTCAACGAGAGGGGTATGATCCACTCTTCGTTATTGTCTACGTTGATGACATCACAATATTGGGTCCCTCATTAGATGGAATCAAGCGTCTTAAGTCAGGACTGTCTAAACGCTATGAAATGACAGATCTTGGGGAGATAGAGTCCTATCTTGGCATGTGCATCGTGTGTGATCGCTCCCTCAGACTCATTGAAATAGATCAGTCCAGCTACATTAAGGATGTCCTTGAATGCTTTGGCATGTCTGATGCCAATCCACACAATACACCCCTGCCTGCTGGTGCTGAAGAGCACCTTGTTAAATATACTGGTCAGGCTACTGCTGCTGACATTACGCACTACCAGTCATTAATTGGTAGCCTGCTGTATGTTCAGATTGGCACTAGGCCAGACATTGCATTCGCTGTGGCACATTTGGCACAGTACGCAGCAAATCCTAGCCCCCAACATCTACGCCTTGCGCAGTACGTCCTGTCTTACCTAGTAGGAACTCTGAACATGCGCATTGTCTACAATGGCACCAGTGGCGATGGCCTTCATGGCTACACTGATTTCAGTCTGGCTGATCAGACTGATGATTGTCACTCAACTTCTGGTTATGTATTCCTATTAGCTAACGGTGCAATAAGCTGGTCTTTGCGAAAGCAAAAGACAGTGGCCCAAAACACTACAGAAGCGGAGTACATGGCCATGACCGACGCGGCCAATCAGGCTGCGTGGTATCAGAGTTTCCTCATGGAACTTGGGTACGAGGTCGACGACCCCATCCCACTGCATGGTGACAACAAGGGTGCCATTGATTTGGCCTTGAACCCTGTCACTGGGAGATGGTCTAAGCACATTGCCATAAGGCATCATGTCATCAGGGAGTACATTGAAAAGGGGACCATCACCCTAATTTGAACTCCTACAGTAGAAATGGTTGCAGATGGCTTTACAAAGAGTCTAGCACGAATACTACTGGAAAAACATAACAAAGACATGGGCTTGTGTCCTTAGATTGTAGATCACGGGGAGATGTTGATAAGTGACCTTTGTGCACTTAGCAGCTCTGGATGGACCAGACTTGCAGCATGGACTGCTTTAGATAAGATATACAGGACTTGTAGATTAGATATTTGATCTGTACAATCTCAGACTTTCTTCCTTATCTATGACATCATGTACAATGACATCATTCAGACTTCTCTGGACTTTACATTGTACTTTGCGTCTTTGTACTTCCCTTTGTTCTATCTTTATTGTGATGTCACTATGATATCATCTTAGTCTGGATTCCTCTTGTTCTTGTCGCCTTGTTCTCTTTCTGTACATTCCTTTTATCCCATACTCAGAACAATGCTCCTTGTAATACGTGACTCTGTGTTACTCTCCTTGTAATCAGCGTCACTCTCTGTAAAGTATAAGTAGTGTAGCTTGTACGCTCCTGGTCCACATCAGTTCCTCACTGCTTGTGTGCCAGGTATGTCTCCTCCCTTCCAATGTATCATCAGTTCCTCACTGCTTGTGTGCCAGAACTACTCCTTAGCTTCTCTTGCAAGATCCCCCTCTGCTGCTTCCAGCTGCTCAGTCTATCTCACCACAGTCTACTTTGTCACTGTGAGTATGCTGTCCATCTCTGCTGTTCATCATGTAGGAAGCCAGACTTGGCTTCGTTTGCAATCTAGCAACCTTGCCTTCACCCTTTTGGTGTGACTTCGTCCTTCCTCTCTACTTGTGCATCCCCTACCTCTGTCCTTAACCTGGACCTCATTGAAGTCTTTGCAGTTGAACTATATCAACACGTCACACCTGTTAGACTCTGTGTACTCACAAGACTGAGTATAGAGAAGTGTTAGACACTTCAGGCGAGGAGCCCTAATCGCAGAGTAGTGGTACACACTGTGTCCCACTCCAGACCACTTGTATTTCATAGCAATAAGACAACAGATGTCTTTGCTTGATATGTAATGTTACCACAGGAACATTATGTGCGACATGCATGTCACTAAGTTGCTCAGGCCAAGGTAACAGGATAAGAAGTAGTCGGTTAAGACTAAGTTTGATGATGAATAAGCACCACACAGTCTCCTCAGACATGTAGGTGATAGTCGGGAAGTTCAGGGGTTCAAGTGCAAAGGTGAACCAAAGTTGTGCTCAAGCAAAAAGGCGAGTGTAAAGTCGTTCGTGGATTGACAATGATGTGGTATTACACAAGAAGTCAAGTCTACTGTACAAGCTAGGTAGCGTGTGACTTATATACTAGTACAGGATGTTTGTACACAACAAACATATGGCGCGATATGTGGATTCTGAGTAAAAGTGGAACAAAGGCATAGCTATAGTAAGAAATGCGGTGATTGCGTGGGGTCATGTGTGGGTCAGCTGAGACCGGAGCGCTGTAAACTTTAATATACAAGGAAGAGGGCGTAAAGATGCATCATGCAGCAAAGGGATCATTAGAAATTGTTGGGCGCGTAAGGAGTTATGGGTGTGTCAAGGTGGGGTATGGGAATAGGAAGCAAAGAATGGAAGCATCCAAGGAAAAGAAGAGAGAAATCGTAACATGATACTTGTGTGATATCGGAACCCCTTGAACCCACATCCCTGCTAGGACGTAACATAAGCCAAGTCTACAACCTCAGACACACCAGGGACACCACTACCTCACAGTAAGGTGAGCGACAATCCAAGAGGACACATCAGCCAATGCCCAGAACAACCACAGAACCCCCAGAACAACAACCAGGCGATGGATCCTCTCTGACACAAGAGGGCACATCAGCAAACCCCTACATGAAAACAGAACCCAGAAACAGACCACAATCGTGGCTAGCATCAGTGTCACCCTCGAACCAAACAACAACTGGACCCCAGTACAAATCAGAACCCAAGACGACCTCCCACACCACATTAAAAGCAGCCAACTGGGAAAAGGAGCTCACTGGACCACAAAACCGAACCAACCACCTTGCTACAAGTGCATCATACAAAATAAACTCCAACCAGTAGAATTCATCAACCATAAGTGGCACATCCTCAGATACTTCCAAAATGCATACCACACAAGAACCTCAAGTGCCACCCCACAAAGATACGCTGAAGGACTTGGCTGGTGGAATGAAACAGACGAACAAAACCCAGACACACCTACAACAGGAAGCTCCAGGGGAACATATGGACTTCAACAAAACCAACCAGAAAGCTCAGATGAAGAGGACCAAGACTCAGTATCTCCCATTCCTCTACCAATCACCTCACCCTCATTGTACCTCCACAAGCTTCATCTCATGCCAGCCCCACCATCCCCATCTGGATAGAACCATCCCCACTAGAACCAGACCAACCAGAAGCGCTCCAACCCCCAATACCACCCATCAGAGTACCTTCACCAGTTCAACCACCACAGAACCCCAACAACAATCAAACAGCACCCACCATGTCCACAACAACCACCCCAGCTGCCCCACACACCAGTGCCAGTGGAGGACTCAAAGGAGTAGCACCCACTGCCTTCACCGGAAACAGAACAGAGAGTAGCCAGTTCAAAAGAGAACTACTACAATACATCAAGTTAAATAGCGAACATGAGCTCATCAAACAACCCTATTCATGAGTCCTGTTCGCCCTCACACTATTCAAGGGACCTGGAGTACAACTATGGGTCAATCAAACAGAAGACAACATGGAAGTGGCACTAGCAGACTGTACCAAAACCCTCACCAAAGACAGTGATGACCTATGGGATGGATTCACCAGAACCTTCAACAGGGATTGGACTGACACCCTGAACAAAGAGAGAGCTTACCAAAAGCTGATCAACCTAAAGATGCAAGGCAGAGCACTAGACAATTACATCCTTGACTTTGAAAACCTTGCAGGAATAGCCCTACACAACCCTCAGAGTTTGACCAGTTGTCACAGCAGTGTATCCCCTTCACTGCAAGTCCTCAGAGTCAACCAACTTGTCATGTGACTCTTCCCGCTGGATTCATTGAGCGTCTGCTCTAGTCAAGGAGCATAGTCATTCTTTTCTTTTACATTTTCATTGCTATCCGAGTTCTCCAGATCCTCCATTTTGGAGCACATATTGCAGAACACAAGTCCCAACAGTGCCAGCTCACGTGTACAGAACATGAGTAAGTCAACACAGGTCATTAGGAAACCTTGAAGTCCAGTCAAGTGTGATCTCCCAAAGGTGCACCCTACAGAGCGTAACAGAAGAGGTCAAAAAGGAAAGTGTTTGAGTCACTTGGTGGGTTTGTGTTACGATTTCTCTCTTCTTTCCTTTGGACGCTTTCGTTCTCTGCTTCTCATTCCCATACCCCACCTTGATACGCCCATAATTCCTCATGCGCCCAACCATTTCTGATGATCTCTTCGCTGCACGATACGTCTTTACGCCCTCTTCCTTGTATCTCAAAGTTCACGGCACTTCGGTCTCAGCTGACTCACACATGACCCCACGCAATCACCATGTTTCTTACTATAGCTATGCCTTTGTTCCACTTTTACTCAGAACCTACATATCGCGCCATATGTTTGTTGTGTACAAACATCCTGTACTGGTATATAAGTCACACACTACCTAGCTTGTACAGTAGACTTGACTTCTTGTGTAGCATGACTTTAGTTCGCCTTTGCGCTTGAACTCCAGAACCTCCCCAACTATCACCTATGTGTCTGAGGAGACTGTGTGGTGCTTGTTCATCATTGAACTTAGTCTTAACCGACTACTTCTCATCCCATTACCTCAGCCTGAGTGACTTAGTGATGTGCATGTCGCACATAACGTTCCTGTGGTAATGTTACATTAAGTCAAGTCTCTCGCAACCCTGGCGACTAGTAGGAGTCGCACAAAATTCCAGCTGCAGTACATCGATCAGTATCAGACTGACGAACTCTCCAGCCACAAAAAGGGGGCCATAATCTGGGAAGAAATCCATAACCAAGAAGGGTACTTCATCTTTGACGCCAAAAACCAGGAATACCACCAAGTCCACTACTTCGACGACCTTCATATTTGGGCTTACATTGACTACAACCCAAAACAAGGATGGTGGTATGCCTACAAAACTGTCCCTCCACAATTCAGCGCAGGACCCCTTGGGTCAACCAACATCACAGGAATTAACGTCAACCCAGACAAGTCAACCACCCTCACTCCCATACAGCCAGAGATGGCCACCAACACTCAGGTCGCCACCAGCCTTACTACCATGGGAGCCTCCAGCTCAGGCAGTGGAGACCCATATGCTGCAGGAGGTCGATTGGCTGCTCAGACAAGTGGAGCGACTCATAGCTCTAGCACCCAGCCAACGACAGGGTTGGGCGGTGGCCCAACTGCTGGACCTAGTGGAGGCATACATGGTAGCAGTGGAGGCCCACCAGGCAGCAGTGCCCCTGGTGGCGGCGGAGGTGGTCCAGGAGGTGGAGCCCCTGGAGGCGGTGCCCCAGGAGGAGGTGCGCTCCCCATGGGCCCACCTGGGGCAATACCAGCACTGGGAGGGGGCAAACTTGGGGGCAACCCACCACCCATCTTCGATGGAAATCGAGAGGAGAGTCGAAACTTTCTTCGATCCTTTCAAATTTATCGAGGAATGAACCTGACCGTCGAGCAGCTTAGAGTGCCCTACTCATGAGCCATGACCTTCCTCTCATACATGAGGGGGCATCTGGTGGATGACTGGGTAGATGAGCAGACTGCATGGCTGGACACCCAGATAGCAGGAGGAGTACTGCATAATGAAGAGAACCTATGGAACACGGTCCTTGACCGGTTCACGAACACCTACACCAACACCACCAAATGAACCAGAGCGCACCAAGACATCGATAAATTGAAGATGATTGGTGAAGATATTGACACATATATTGCAAAGTTCCAAAACCTCGCAACAAAAGCTGGCTATAATCCAGACAAAGCCAACATCATTGAAAAGTTCCAAGCGGGACTCCCTGACAACCTCGTGATCAACATGATACGCTTCCAACACCCTGTCACATGGGACCAATGGAAGGCAGCAGCACGGCTTCAGCAAGCCGAGTACCTCATGCTGAAGCCCCGTCTCACACGCAACCAACAAAATGAGAAGTGAGGAGGTCACACTTGAGACCAGTGGGTCCAAGCCCTTAACAAGGCATGTGACCCAAACACCATGGACATTAGCCACACTAGAGCCCATGCAACCCTCACAGATGCTGAGAAGCAAAGGATGGTCATGGAGGGGAGATGTTTCCGATGTGGGGAGAAGGGTCATGTGTCACGTAATTGCCCACAAAAAGGCACTCACATTGCTCAGACCACAAGTGATGGAGGAGTGCCTCCTCCCATCCCTGCTACCCCCACAGTATCGCCTCCCCCCCTCATTACTTGAGTTGCCATATCAGCAAACCGCATACTGTTGAATGATGAAGCGGCTGACGCTCAAATTGCAGTGCTGGCCACTCAGCCAAAAGAAGTGTGGGACCTCTTGGTGGAGAAGCTTTTTGAAGGAAAGGATTTTCCAAATGCCTGAACCTGTCGGCCTGGGCAAAGGTGCTACACGTGTATTATAGCAGATATTGATCCATGCAAATCCCAGTTCTTTTCAAATCTGCGAACACAATGGCCGAACGACAAGTCCTGTTGGACTCTGGAGCAACCGACAACTTTATTTGTGCAGAGCTGCTCAAACAAACACATCTTGGAACCTGACCTGTCTCCATTCCCATTACCATATGGAATGTTGATGGAACTTACAACCGAGACGGCACAATAACCCAGTACACTGATTTAGCGGTGCAGACTGGTGAGCACACGAAGATGCTTCATTTCCTAGTAACCAATCTAGGAAAGGACGAAGCGATCCTGGGCTACCCCTGGTTCTTGGCCTTTGAGCCTAAGATAGAGTGGAGAAATGCCACACTGAACGAAAACTTCCAACCAGTTGTAATCTCCAGCCTGAACCTCCAGAGCAATGCCATGCCCATAGAAGCTGCCATCAGGGCCCTAGAGGCATACGAGCTCAACGAGGAGGTGTGGGAGCAGGTTGTGAATGAAGAGTCAGAGCCAAGCATTACCTTCCTGTGAAAAACAACCACCGCATCAGAACTTGCTCAGCAGGAAGCAGCTAAAAGGCAGATCCGAACGTTTGAGGAAATGGTTCCTCCAGAATACTGGCCACACCACAAGGTGTTCAACGAAGAAGCATCACACCGCTTTCCCCCATCCTGCGTATGGGACCATGCCATTGACTTACTCCCAGACACACCTGCCACCCTTGATTGTAAAGTGTATCCCTTGACCGTGAACAAAGGAGAAGCACTCACAGCTTTCCTAAATGAACAACTCAAGAAGGGGTACATCTGACCCTCAAAATCTGCCTACACATCACCCTTCTTCTTCATCAAAAAGAAAGATGGGAAACTACGACCAGTACAAGACTATTGATGCCTCAACAAACTCACCATAAAGAACCACTACCCTCTCCTGCTTATACCCAAACTCGTTGATCGCATTTGAACCGCGCATTTGTACTCGAAGCTAGACATTCGCTGGGGGTACAATAACGTTCACATTCAAGAGGGAGATGAGTGGAAAGTGGCATTCAAAACCAACCAAGGGCTGTTCGAGATGCGTGTCATGTTCTTTGGCTCACAAACTCCCCTTCCACCTTCCAAACAATGATGGACACCATCTTTCATGACCTTATCCTAACGAATGAAGTTGTTGTATACATGGACAACATCCTTGCTGCCACTACCGACAACAAGAACCACCATCAGAAGATCCTCCACGAAGTGTTGCGGCTTTGTGAAGAACATGACCTCTATGTGAAACCGGAGAAGTGTGAATTCAAGGTCTATGAAACCAAGTACCTTGGTCTCATTATTGGGCATGGACAATTGCAGATGGACCCTGTCAAAGTTCAAGGAATCCGAGAATGGCAACCTGTTACGCTCCATAGGGCGCACTTCAGGAGATCGCACTCGACTGGTCTTCAGGGGTTCCTAACGACCTAGGTGTTGACTCGCTCTTGTTCTGTCGCTTGAGCTAGCGCTTGCAGCCGCTCTTGGTCTTCAAGGATAAGTCCGAAGCGGACGATCTGAAGGACTCGGATAGCAACGAAAAGATAGAAGAAAAGAATGACTTCGCTCGTATACGCTGAGCTAGCACACTCAATCAATCTATCTTGTAACAGGAAGAGGGAGGGGATGACACCGCTATGGCAGAGGGACAGCTCCGAGGTCTGCGTAGGGTACGGACGCCGCTATAATGCTGGACTAACTCCGAGGGCACGTAGGGCAAGAGAAGAGGAGGTGGATTGAGAGCAGAGGGGGACTGGGGAAACTACTCGGACTAGGTTGTACGGACTATACAAGAAGTCAAAGCTACCGTCTAAGGTCGCTTCTGCGTGCTACTTATACTCGTAGGGAGAGCTATTGGAACTCAGCTGAAACCCTAATACAACTATCACATGAATGCTGCGGAAACCGCGGAACTGCGGAAAACACATGTCCAACGCCACTGATGGTGGCTGAAACATACAGTCCATGGGCGCATCAAGCCACAGGGACTAGGCACGGGAAAATCAAGACAAATGCGGTAACGGATCACAAACCAGGCACAATCGATAACACACGTTCCAATCCAGGCACAAGCTCATCTGGACTCTTCTGGTGCGGTCTGGGCCAGGTCACGTGCCAGGGTCACGTGACGGGCAATGACGTCGTCCGGCGCTAATCTTCCGGACCTTGAGGCGGGTCTTGGGGAGTTACAAATCTCGATGACAGGATGGCTGCGCGTAGGTGTAGCGCGCGTTCCTCATGATACTTCCAGAGGCGTTCTCTGGCTTCGGCTTCTTCGGCTGCTTGCGCGGTTGCGTCTAACGGGTGTCTGTGACTTGCGGGTTCCCAGGTGACGAACTGCACTGGGGATGGATCACGTGGCGGCGTAGTGGCGCGTTCTGGAGGGCCAAACGTAACAAACCACCAAAAAGTATTAAGGAAGTTTGTGCATTCTTGGGGTTCTGCAACTTCTACCAAAGATTTATATGGGGATTCTTGCAACTTGCCCGACCTCTCCACAACCTCACAAAGAAGGAAGTCCAGTGGCATTGGGGAGACATGCAACAGAACGCCTTTGAAGACATTAAAAGACGCATATCCAGTACTCTTATTCCCAGACCTCACAAAACCATTTGAGCTAGAAGTTGACGCATCGAACGTAGCAGTAGGGGCAGTGCTGAACCAACTAGGCTCCGACCAGAAGCTCCACCCAGTAGCCTTCCATTCTGAATCATTCACGGCAACGGAGCGAAATTATGACATCTATGATCAGGAGTTGTTGGCAGTGGTCAAGGCACTACGAGCATGGAGAACATACCTCATAGGATCCCCCCATAAAATCATTATCCACACTGACCACACCAACCTCCAATACTGGAAAGAGCCCCGAAAGATCAACTGAAGAGTCGCACAAGAATTCCTAGAACTGTCAGAATACAACTTTATTCTGAGACACGTAGCAGGAACAAAGAATGCGCATGCAGACGCCCTGTCCAGGCGGTCAGACTATGAGTCCAATGAAAAGGATAACGCTGATGTTGTCATCCTACCAGTGGAGCGATTTGCCCGAGCCACCCAAATATCAATACGAGATATGGACATCTGGTCCCGGGTGGCTCAGAATGCTGGTAAGGAGGAAGCCATACGATGGGCCGAACACCACAACCTCAAATTACATAATGGGCTGTGGTGGAAAGACGAGGCATTAGTCGTTGTCAGGGACAACGATCTTAAGCAGGGGGTAATCACTTTCTTTCACGATTCTCCAAGCATGGGCCACCCTGGAATTGCCAATATGCGCAAACTAGTGCGACATGACTATTGGTGGCCCACCATACGAGAAGACATTGAAGAGTATGTTAAAGGATGCGCCGTATGTCAGGCCAACAAAATTAACCCTCACCGACAAAAACCCCACCTATTCCCTATATCCACCAATCCCGAAGCAGAACCGTTTGAAGTCATTGCCATGGACTTCATCACTAAACTACCCCCATCCCTGGGGTTTGACTCCATCCTTACGATCACCGATCATGACTGCTCGAAAGCTGCAATCTTCATACCCTGTCACAAAACTATCACCGCTGAAGGAGTAGCGCGGTTATACCTCCAGCACGTCTATCCACACTACGGAATACCCTGCAAACTCATCACAGATAGGGACCCACGATTCACATCCGCATTCATGAAGGGGCTGTGCAGCATACTCAGAATACGACAGAACATCTCCTCTGCATATCACCCCCAAACAGATGGCCAATCGGAGCGCACCAACCAATGGCTAGAACAGTACTTACATCATTGGAGCAACATTCAACAGGACAACTGGGCAGAGGCACTCCCAGTGGCACAGTTTGCACACAACTCCTGGCCAAATGCAACAACAAAACACTCCCCATTCTCACTCATCATGGGATGGGAGCCACAAACAACATGGGTCTTGAAACCTACGCCAGTACCATTGGTTGACCAACACCTAGACGAAATGGTCATAAGACGACAGCATGTGCAAGACTGTATCAAACATGTGCAAAACCTTATGGCAAAGAAGGTGTTACGTTTCATTCTCGGACTGCCCGGCCCGGTCGTGGACTCTGACGTATTCGCGATGACTCGGTATGTCGGATGTAATGTGTCATGGACTTCGGATCATGTCGCCTCGTGTTTGGATGACTGATACTCCCTATTGTTGTACGTGATCGTGATTAGGCCTGCTGACTGATGTCCTCTATTGTGGTACGTGTTTTGTGTTACGACGACGACTGCGCATTCTATTATTAGAGTACGCTACCTACGCTATTGGCTACTTACGAGTTCGAGCGGAGCTAGAACTGGCTCCCTTACTTGTATTTAAGTTCGTAGTAGTACGGACCAGGATCCCCATCTTGGTCTTCTTCGAATACCACTCTTCACTCGTCTTCTGTGCTAGGGACTCGCAGTGTCCCTAAGTGAGCTAGCTCCAGCATATCCCTTTGTGACCAAGGGGGATCCCCGTGACTTCATCTCCATCTTCCTCCGTGAATGGTAGATTCGCCCGTAGTGCTTTACCCGCCTGGTACCACGTGTCACCTTGTCTTTGAATACCTCAACGCCCGAACCGCCCGACCGACCCACTGCTACTACATCGTCGACAATCTCCAGTGGGAATACGTCCATACCGTCCCAAGTCCACCAGCAGGAGTACCCATAGAGGAGACACTCTACACGTATAGGGACTCCACCGGCACGTATCAGCCTCATCCCGCAGTCTTCCCGCTATCGGATATACACAGATTCCACCCCCGAGGGAACCCACGTTACAACAGTGCCTAAGTCAGGCCAACGTCCGTGGTAGACGTTACAGAAGGGAAGAAGCCGCTTCATCCCTTACGCCGAAGGGACCCAGGTCTGGCTAGAAGGAACAAACTTGAAAACCTTCTACCCCACTGCAAAACTAGCCTCCAAATGTCATGGCCCCTTCTGAATCAAGAAGGCCTTATCTGCAGTGACATACAAGTTGGAGCTACCACCCACGTGGAAGATACACCCGGTGTTCCACACGAACCTCCTAATGCCATATAAGGAGACAGAACTGCATGGGGAAAACTTCCTATGCCCCCTTCCTGAACTCGTGGATGGGGAAGAGGAGTTCGAAGTGGAGCAAGTCATAGGGTCATGACTCCACAGGCGAGGGCGCAAGCTGCAATTCCTAGTTAAGTGGAAGGGCTTTCCCATGAGCAATAGCACATGGGAACCAGCTGACCATGTCAAACATGCACCCGATGCAATCGCCAACTTCTATCACTGACACCCCACGGCAGATGGGATGGGACGCAAGTTATAAGAGACAGACCGTCAAACAACAATCCTCCCATCCACCATGATGACTCCCATTCCCCACAATACTGCCCCAGCCAACGACCGACCTTGCCCCCCATCAGCCCTGATCCTCAAACGACTCACGGTCCCCTCCCAATCTGAAGGGATCCCAACACCGTTTATATCCCGAACCCCATACTCAGTCGTTCCTTCACGACCCCCGACCCCTGTCCTTGCCATCGCACTCAATGTCTCCCCTACCAGCCCCACACCCCCACCATCTTCCCCACCACCACTAGAACCTGCAGTCGCACCACTCCTGGAAGCACCCCCAGGCATTACACCCGTCATCCCCGTGTCACAGCTCACATCTGAACTGCCCCACCCCTACTCGCTGACACCCACCATCTCCCCTCATCAATTACGACCAGACCCTCGGCTCGCATCTTTAGATGACGACGAGGAGCTGATTGATGAGGGGGATGACGAGGAGCCGATTGATTTTCCCCCTTATGCTCCCACTCGAGGACAATGTCATGAAAGTCCTGGCAAAGTATATCTACTATGTAATGTTACCACAGGAACGTTATGTGCGACGTGCATATCACTAAGTCGCTCAGGCCAAGGTAACAGGATGTGAAGTAGTCAGTTAAGACTAAGTTCGATGATGAATAAGCACCACATGGTCTCCTCAGACACATAGGTGATAGTCAGGGAGGTTCAGGGGTTCAAGCGCAAAGGCGAACCAAAGTCGTGCTCAAGTGAAAAAGTGAGCGTAAAGTCGTTTGTGGATTGACAATGATGTGGTATTACACAAGAAGTCAAGTCTACCGTACAAGCTAGGTAGCGTGCAACTTATATACTAGTACAGGATGTTTGTACACAACAAACATATGGCGCGATATGTGGGTTCTGAGTAAAAGTAGAACAAAAAACATGGTGATTGCACAGGGTCATGTGTGAGTCAGCTGAGACCGGAGTGCCGTGAACAAACTTTGATATACAAGGAAGGGGGCGTAAAGACGTATCGTGCAACGAAGAGATCATTAGAAACGGTTGGGCGCATAAGGAGTTATGGGCATATCAAGGTGGGGCACAGGAACGAGAAGCAAGGAACGAGGGCGTCCAAGGGAGAGAAGAGGGAAAATCGTAACATACTATCGCCACGACTATCAGGAGATCATCAGAACTCTGGGAAAGGGGAAACCCTGCTACTGCCAGGAGGTTTATCTGTCAACACCCCGACCATTGGCCATGCACCCAGTCATCTCCCCTCACCAACTCGCGGTCTTCAGCCTGCAGGACCCTCGTGCTGTCACTATTAACGAGGTACTGAGCGAGCTCAAAAACCCCTGCTTGTCTGCAGAGGTTGCAAGGCTGTGGCAGTGCCTCGGGGACAAGATTGCCCTGGACACACGATGGGCAGACCTGTGATGCCTTGAGCAAGAGGCCACGAGGGACCAGTTCCACCTGGATGCCAAGCTACAGGGCATCACGAAGCACATGCAGTATGCAGGCGCCATCCCCCTCATCACTGATAAGTTCGTTGAACTCACCACTCGCCCCATACGCCCCCACCACTACTTCCCCGAACTCCTGCTTGTACCATGACCCAGAGGACCCCTTGAAATGCTGCATCTCGCAGATGGACCCAGTCAAACACAGAAACAGCGCAAGTGTTACTTGTGCAAGAAGCGTGGGCACAAGATGGGTGAGTGCCCTAATAGGCTGCCGACTGGCATTTGTGTATGGTGTGCAAGTTGGGCTCACGCCTCCAAGAACTGCCTTATCCATTGACTTGCACCCATTATGCTGGCGTTTGAGGAGCCCTCCAAGTGTCCCTGTTGGTGTGGGAAGTGTCTGAGGTTCAACACACAACACAACGAGATCGAGTGTCTGCAGTACAAGGCGTGTAGAAGATGCAGAGAGCAAGGGAGGTATTTGTTCCTCCATCAACATGTGTGCCCAGTGGATGACTGGGACGATGAGACAAATGACCCCAGTGCTGACATATACAACTACATCGGCAGTGACTGAAGTCGTGGTGACTTCAGGTCTGACAGGGGGGATATGCCCATAATTCCTCATGCACCCAACTGTTTCTGATGATCTCTTCGCTGCACGATACGTCTTTACACCCTCTTCCTTGTATATCAAAGTTCACAGCGCTCCAGTCTCAGCTGACTCGCACATGACCCTGTGCAATCACCATGTTTCTTACTATAGCTATGCCTTTGTTCCACTTTTACTCAGAACCTACATATCGTGCCATATGTTTGTTGTGTACAAACATCCTGTACTGGTATATAAGTCACACGCTACCTAGCTTGTACAGTAGACTTGACTTCTTGTGTAATACCACATTGTTGTCAATCCACAAACAACTTTATGCTTGCTTTTTCACTTGAGCACAACTTTAGTTCGCCTTTGTGCTTGAACTCCAGAACCTCCCTGACTATCACCTACGTGTCTGAGGAGACCGTGTGGTGCTTGTTCATCATCGAACTTAGTCTTAACTGACTACTTCTCATCCCATTACCTCGGCCTGAGTGACCTAGTGATGTGCACGTCGCACATAACGTTCCTGTTGTAACAAACCGACGAATGGACACTTACTATACGGTTATGACTACGATAGTAAGCAGTAATTAGTCATGGACTTAGGATCAGTCATCACGTTGTGCTAGCATGTGATTGCTAGCATGACTCATTACTAGGATAGTGATAGTAGGGTTCAAGCTACTTACGCTACCGGATATCAGACTCACAGGGGAGTTTTAAAACTACCCCTTCATATGTATAAATAGTGGCTTGTGAAGACCAAGAATGCCATCTTGGTCTTCTTCGAATACCACTTATCTCTGACTTGCTCTCTTCACGGGCCTTCGCGCCCTCTATTCCCTATCCCTATTAACCTGACCTTCGTGTCTAGGACGCTGGCACTTTCAAGTCAACAACTCGGAGTTGCCTTAGTATTATTTGGACGAGTACTGTGGATCGCACTCATTGTATTTGTTACGTCTACCACGGACGTTTGCCTGACTTAGGCGTCGGTGTAACGTGGGTTCCCTTCGGGTCGGAAACGGTGATTGTCAGGGGAGTCGGGGAAGATCGCGGGATGTCGCTGATAGTGTAACGTCTACCACGGACGTTCGTCTGACTTAGACGCTGTTGTAACGTGGGTTCCCTCGGGGATGGAATCTGTGGTTGTCCGAGTGCTCTGGGAAAACTGCGGGGTGCGGCCAATACGTGCCTGTGGAATCCCTGTAGGTGTATAACGTCTCTTCGATGGGAACGTTAGGGGGTGGACAGGGAACTTTGCGGATGTACTCCCACTCGAGGTTGTCGACAATGTAGTAACAGTGAGTTGGACGGGCGGTGCGGGAGTTGAGATACTCGAAGACGAGATGACACGTGGTACCAGGCGGGTAAACGACGGTCGGCTGATCTACCATTCACAAGGGAAGATGGAGATGGAGTCACGGGGATCCCTTCTTGGTCGTAGAGGGATATGCCAGGAGCTAGTTCACTTAGGGACGTTGCACGAGTCCCTAGCACAGAAGACGAAGTAGAGGATGTGGTATTTGGAAGAAGACCAAGATGGAGATCCTGGTCCGTACTACTGCAAGCTTAAATACAAGTAAGGAGCTAGTTCCAGCTCCGCTCGAACTCGTAAGTAGCCAATAGCGTAAGTAGCGTATCCTAATAATAGAATGCTGCAGTCGTTATCGTAACACGAAACACGTACAACAATAAGAAGCATCAGTCAGCAAGCCTAATCACGATCACGTACAACAATAGAGGGTCATCAGTCAGCACAACACGAGGCAGTAAGATCCGAAGTCCATGACGTATTACTACTAACGCGCCGAGTCATCACTGAACAGCGTCAGAGTCCACAACCGGTCCTGGGCAGTCCGAGAACGAGACGTAACATCACCCCCTTTTCAGCGTCAAGCCCCAGCTTGACCACGCATGATTGCAAGAGGGTTAGTGCCGACTTCGCGAAGGGCCCTGATCCGGGCTATCTCCTCCGCGTCCTGCGCCGCCTTGGGTCCGCGATGGAGCGAGGCTCGCACGTTCTCGATGCGATCCACCGCAGTGTGCCCGTTGGAGTCAGGGAGACGCACCTGTTGCGCTCGATCTCTATGCGCTCCATCTTCATCTGCTCCGCCGCCAACCGATGCTGCTGTGCCCGCCATCCGAGTGTCATGCAGCGGTAGCGGTGGACTTCGGCCATGAGAGTCGCGTCCTTCATATGGAGGAGCGCCTGGTCGACCGAGTCGACTAGTCCCGCGTCGGAGAGCAGGAACGTGAGGTCGTCGTCAGGTGTAAGTGGGGGAAGAGGACTGCTCGTCGTAGTAGGGGACGGCGTGGACTGGTTTGCCGTACTGTTGGTTGCATCCGTTGCGGAAGGCCAACACGAAGGGATCGGCGGTGAGGATGAGTTGAGTAAAACAGGGCTGGCCAAAGACATTCCTGAGCGTCTCGTATCTGAAAAGGGATGTAATGGACTCCCCTGTTGTATTGATACCCCCTGGGCGGGGGTGTCTCCGCACGACTTTCGGTCCTCCTGCACAGGTTCCTCTTCTGAATCGCGGCGAACCGCGGATGGATACGACGCCGGTAGTGTGATAGCTTCCCCGGTGGGTCCGCAAAGCGGGGGGGTTTCCGAGTGTGTCGTAGTGAGATGGGTGGCGTAACGTAAATACTGATGCGCCTCGAGGCGTTCCGCCGGGTCGTACGGATCTCCCGAGTCGTCGGGGCCTGCTGGTGAAATGGGTCGGCTGGGTACGTACCCCTGTTGTTCGTCGCCCGCTGGAGTGGGCGCTCGGGTCGGGACAGTAGTGGTCTCCGAGGTAGTTGGGCTGGTTGCTCTCGGAATAAACAGTGGGGGTCGGCGAAGGAACTGGGGATGGCCCGGGGGAAGGAGGACGACTTCCTCGTTGGTGAAGGGCGAGGGTAGACGACAGGGGTGACGATGGCGTGGACTGTACTCGGTAAGGTGCCGATAGCTCGGTGTCGACGACATAGCGGAAGTTCACTGGGGAAGAGGGCCTCATAAGTGGGGAGTGAAGTGAAGGAAGGAGATGGGGACGTCTCTTGGGATTTCCCTGCGCTTATATGTGTTTCGCAAGCGGGGTTAGAATTTTTGAATTCCCGAATCGCGTCATCTGCAAACACGTCATCCTTATCGACCCACTGGTTGTCCGAGTCGGGGTACCCCTTCCATTTGACCAAATACTGCAGTTTGCGACTTCTGCCGAATCGCCGAGAGTCTAGAATCTTCTCGACTTCGTATTCTTCTTCTCCGCCTACTAGATCCGGTGGTGGGCGCTGATAATTGGGTCCGTGCGTGGGTGTCTCGCGATAAGGCGTCAGGAGGTCCACATGGAATACTGGGTGAATCTGCCACTGCGTGGGAAGTTCTAGACGATAATTGACTGCGGACATCACCTGGACAATCTTAAAGGGGCCATGGCGTCGTGCCGCTAGTTTTGCCGTTGGTTGGTATGTGCGTAAGTGGCATCCTTCTAGCCATACTTGATCTCCAATTTGGAATCTGGGCGTATCTTTGGCCTTGATCCACCCCTGCTGCGCTTTGATCATCAGTGACTGCGCGCGCTGTCGGAGTTCCTTGAATTGTTTGACCCTGAGCGCCACCTGTGGAATCGGTGATGGCCTATCGGTCCAATCAGCGCGGGGGTTATACCCCATGAGGAGCTGGAAGGGAGATTCTTTAGTAGTCTCGCTGGGCCAGTTGTTATGGGTAAACTCAGCCATGGGGAGGTAGTGTATCCAATCGTCTTGTCGTTCGTTGACCCAGAATCGCAGGTATTGCTCTAGCCATTGATTTGTACGTTCCGATTGTCCGTCTGTGCGAGGGTGATAGGCCGTGGAGATGTTTTGTTCGATGCCTAGAATTTTGCACAACTCGCGTGTGAACTTTGACGCGAATCGGGGGTCTCTGTCGCTGATGATCTTCCCGGGTAGGCCGAATCGGGGGAACACGTGTTTGACGTAGAGAGCGGCCGTCCCTTCGGCCGATATTTCTTCTTGGCATGGGATAAAAAGGGACATCTTTGTGCAGTCGTGATCCGTTATCGTGAGGATTGTGTCACAGTTCTGTGCTTCAGGGAGTTTAGTGATGAAATCGAGCGCGATAGTTTCAAACGGCATAGCTTCGGGTTTTGGGAATATTGGGCGCAGTGGCGCTTTGATGGCCCTGGTGTTGACTTTAATTCTTTGACAGTCGGCGCATCCTTTGACATAGTCCATGACTTCGTTTCGCAGGCCTGGCCACTAGTAATATCGTTCCACGAGTTTGATGGTCCGACTAATCCCCGGGTGTCCGTATACGGGGGGGTCGTGATGGTTCTTGACGATTTCTCGTTTCTCGAGGAGTCCTCCCGTGACTACTCGGCGTCCGTCTTTGTACCAAGTGCCTTCGATCTTTTTCAGTCCATGTGGGTCTATCCAGGGGCGGAGTTTGTCGTCGTCTTGGGCGTATACCGGATTCGCCTTTTCCATTTCCTGTACTGATATGGTGGCGTTGATTCGGAGGGGGTCTTCCGTCGTATCTATTGCTGCGGCCCTGACGAAGATATCATCGGGTAGTACCGTGACTTGGTCGTTGTCCCCCTCTCCTTGATCATAGTCCGGGCGTCTGGATAGGGCATCGGCTCGTCCGTTTGCCGTTCCCTTGATATGGTGAATCTCGATGTCATACTCAGAAAGTTCTAGTACTTCCCGTGCCACTCGACGGCTTATTTTTTGCGGGGATCGCCAGTACTGGAGGTTCATGTGGTCCGAGAATACTTTGATCTTGTGTGGGGATCCTGCTAGGTAGTGGCGCCAGTTCCGAAGTGCTTTGACAATTGCCAGGAGTTCGAGGTCGTAGATGTCGTAGTTCCGTTCCGCTGTACTGAGGGTGTTTGAATAGTAGGCAATAGGGTGTCTCTTGCCATCTTCTTTGCGTTGGAGTAGTACTGCTCCTACCGCAAATCCTGAGGCGTCCACTTCGAGTTCGAATTGATCTTCCAATTTGGCGTGCGCGAGAACTGGTTCTTCCGTGACGAGTTTCTTAATCTTGTCGAACGCTTCTTGTTCCGTTGTCGTCCATGTCCATTCCGTGTCCTTTCGTGTAAGTTTGTTGAGGGGGCGGGCGTGTGTGGCAAAATTTTGAATGAAAGCGCGGTAAAAGTTGCAGAACCCTAGGAATGATCGCACCTGTTTGACGTTTTTAGGGTTTGGCCAGTCTTTGATGCCGGAAATTTTGACAGGGTCCATGCGAGTCACCCCCTTTTCAATGATTACCCCCAGGTAATCGATGCTTGGGGCGTGGAAGATGCATTTTTCTGGTTTGAGGAACAGGTCGTTTTCTTCTAGTAGGTCCAGGATATCGTGTACTGCGTCGATGTGTGCTTGTTCCGTTGACCGAGTAGCTATACCTATGTCGTCCATATATACCCTGATGATCGTGCCTCTGGTCTCGTGGTATGCGATGAGGTCTTTGCAGATCTCGTTCATCATGGTTTGGAAGGTCGCC
The DNA here is from genome assembly GCA_021527035.1 of Lactarius vividus. Classification (NCBI taxonomy): domain Eukaryota; kingdom Fungi; phylum Basidiomycota; class Agaricomycetes; order Russulales; family Russulaceae; genus Lactarius; species Lactarius vividus. Next base: position 12,049 of record JAKELG010000319.1, on the reverse strand, counting down.
GGAGAGTTGGTTAGCCCGAAGAACATTACCGTTGGTTCAAAAAGTCCGTATTTTGTTTTGAACGCAGCCTTTTCCTGGTCCCCTTCTTTGATCCTTACGTTGTTGTAGCCCCAGCGAATGTCCAGTTTGGTGAATATGAACGCTCCGCTTAAGTCTGTGATGAGTTCCGGGATGAGTGGAAGGGGATATTGGTTGCGTATAGTCCAGTTGTTGATGTTCCGGTAGTCCTGTACAGGGCGTAGCTTTCCGTCCTTCTTTTTGATGAAGAAAAAGGATGATGCGTACGGGGATTTAGAGGGTCTGATGTATCCTTTGGCCAGTTGTTCGTCGATCCATTCCTTGAGTGCCTTGTCCTCCGTTTGACTCATTGGATAGATCTTGCAGTCGATTGTGTCCGGTGCGTTTGGTTTGAAGTCGATTGCGTGATCCCAGGGTTTCGACAGCGGGAAGCGGTGGGATTCTTCTTCGCTAAAGATCTTGACGTGTTGTTGGTACTCTTCTGGGACCGCTTTCTTCTCCGTATACTGCTTGGCTTCTATAGCCATTTCGGTCAACATTGTTGTGCACAGACGCGTGTTTTCGAGGTCGCATTCCCATCGTAGTTGTTCTTCGATTTTTTGTTTGTTGGGGAGTAGTAGCTTTTCGAGTACGAGTCGTGCTATGACCGGATCTATTTGTGGTTTTGTGGGGTTGATAGTGCGGAGGACAACTGGATACTCAGCTTCGTTAAGCGTAGCCGTTGCCCATTGGATATCGGGTTGGAAGGTCGCCAACCATGGGTACCCTAGTATTATGTCTTCTCCTCCTACGTCGGTTACTAGGAATCGCATTTCTTTGGCGACTCCTTTGGTCTGTACTTCTAGATCCACGCAATGGGTAATCTTGCCCCCTTTGTTATGCGTGCCGTCTATATTCCAGATCTTCCGATGACGGTCGAGTTCTTTGAGGCCTAGCCTCATCCTTTTGACGAAATCCGGATGTATGAAGTTGTTAGTGGCCCCGGAGTCCACTAGTGCTCGTTTGTCGGCCATGGCGTAACTTGCGCGCAATGAAACTGGAACATGCATAGATTGATAGCGCGTTATGAACACAGAGTTACACCGTAATGCCCTCACCCAGGCCGTCGGGTTCAGGCGCTTTGAAAATCCTCTCGCCCCAACAGATCCCGAACTACCAGATCCCTGGCTTCATCGTCAAGATTTCGAACTCCGTTTATCCAGCTGGTCGCTGTCACGGACGCGTTCATTTTCGCCTTTTGTGGATCACGTGACTTGCCATCACGTTCTCTAGTTAGTCACATGAAATATCGTGCACTTTTGATCACGTGACCATGGGAGAGTACTCCCTTATATGGGACAACCCCTTATGGTCACATTCTATACACGGACAGACTCTATGATTGGTAGATAAGGATAGAACCTTCTAGTACGCTCTAGATTACGCTTAGTAGGCATGTATTACTCGCTGTATTAGGTTTTACTCAGCAACACGTCATACGTAGTCAGCCTTGATGACAGTGCATCAGTCAGCACTAAAGATAAGGCTATTAATAGACACGACGCGTCAGCTCTTTAGTCATAGTCGATTACTTTACACTTAGTAACAGTGTTCAAGCTCCGACTTAATCTCAGCCGCAGTAGATACTTAAGCTTGCCTGTAGCGTCCTGAGTGGAACCAACTTGTCCTCTTGGTTCTCCACTCAGGTGCGCATTCTCTTGTACTTCCTTACACTCTCCAATCTAACTTGTCCTCTTGGTTCTCCACTCAGCCTGCCGCCATGTGACATTGCGTGCTTTGACCTTGAATAAAGGTCTTTTAGTGTGCGCCCGCTCCACGTCGACTGTAGGTCTAGCGCGTGATTTATCTCCGCGCCAAGCTTGAGTCTCACCCATAGCAGTTCACTCCAACTTCACTTGGCTTGGCGTAGCGCGATTGTCATACCGCTACAGTCACCCGTTCTTGTGGCGTATCAGTGGTGGCGCAGGCGCTGCGGCTACTGCCGCCATCGTCTTCGAATTGGATCAGAGGTTCGTCTTGGATGCTCTGAACTTCTTCTATGAATGCCCCCTTCCTTGGCGGGGCTGCCAGTTCGTGTTGCGTGGTTTGCGGGGTTGGCGACAGTCACGAGACATGTGCCCGAGTTTTCCACAGTTGTAACAGTTGATGTTTTTCATGTCTACGACTCCTTTTCCTTGGGAGCGTCCTCCTTGATTCGTGTACGGGGGTCTTGTGTAGTCGATTTCCTCGGAGCCTGCGAGTCGAGCGCGGACTCTTCCAGGGGTGGTGTCCATGGCGTCCGGGTGGTTCCAGAATGCCTGCCATCCTTGACACGGCTGCTGAGGGCGACTTGGAGCGTTGAACGTTCTGAGAGAAGTATTGCCCGGCTTACCGGGTCCTGGGGGTTTACGCCCCCCCAAACGTGTTTGGAGATGCATCCACTTGCGCTGTTGCTCGAGCGCGGCTGTCTTCCATTGGGCATACGTGTTTGGACTGTGGAAATTGTATGCGTTCTTGTAGAGTTCCACCGGTAGTCCGCTGGTGAACTTGTCGAGGACTAGAGAGTCATTGAAACGATACCCCGCTTCTCTGACTGCTTTCTCAAATTTGGCGACATAAGAGTCGATGTCTTGCCCTTCCATTCGGAAGCCCTTCTGAAGTTCTTGTTGTGCCCTTTCCTTTTCGAGCGTATCAGCAAAAGTGTTGCGGAAGCCGAGTTCAATGGCTTCCCAAATCCACTTGTCGTAGGGTCCATGCTTGGCTTTGTACGCTTTGACCCATTTGGTGGTGGAGAGGACCCATTCGTTGACGTGGTCCCCTTGGATGTAAGTGAGAAAGATCAGCGCTTTGCGATAGGGGAGTGTGAACGCAGGGTTGTCGTAGTTGGTTTCCACAAACAGCTCCCATTGAGTGAGGAACTGCTGAACTTTGGTGCGGTCTCCGGTGAATACAAGGGGTTCCTTGCCCATAAACTTCTCAGGCTTGGTCCCGCTTGACACGTTTGGTCCGGTGAAGAGTGGCCCTCCCGGATCTCCTCCTCCGTCGTCTCCCCCCCCTCCTCCGTGTCCTCCGGGTGGGGGTCCTCCGCCACGACTGATGCGTGCGGGTTCCTGAAATGTGGTTGGTTGTTCGGTGATTGTGGTGGTCATATCTGTAGGGATGGACTCAGCTAGTAATCCCAATTGTGCTTCTTCTTCCTCTGCTTGTGCTTCGAGGATGCGGATTTCTTCGGGGTTGCTTCCCAAGGATGGGGAGGGTGCAGGCGTCTTGGGAGTAGGGGAACGGACTGGTTCTTCTTCTTGTCCGTCAATTGGTCCCCACTGGTCTCTGGTGGTTGTTTCGCTTTGGCGAATGTCGAGGTGGAGGCCTGATCCTGCGGGTCTGACGACTTGTAATTTGCCGTGGAGTTCGTCCCACCTAATTTCTGTCCAACAGGTGTGATCGAAGTTGAATTCTACCGGGATAAGTCCGGTTTTGCCATCCTTGTAAGTATAAAGAACTACGTAGCCTGGGTCTCCTTGTTCTGTCTGCCAAAAGGCTCCTTTGAGGTATTGTTTAGGGACGTTGCGTTCCCCTCTTCTGTCAATGTGATACGGTCGGAACGGGATCCAAAGATCGCGGGTTGTTACTGCGGAAGCCACGTTGAAGGATCTTGGTCTTAATGTAACATCTACCACGGACGTTCGTCTGACTTAGACGCTGTTGTAACGTGGGTTCCCTCGGGGATGGAATCTGTGGTTGTCCGAGTGCTCTGGGAAAACTGCGGGGTGCGGCCAATACGTGCCTATGGAATCCCTGTAGGTGTATAACGTCTCTTCGATGGGAACGTTAGGGGGTGGATAGGGAACTTTGCGGATGTACTCCCACTCGAGGTTGTCGACGATGTAGTAACAGTGAGTTGGACGGGCGGTGCGGGAGTTGAGATACTCGAAGACGAGATGACACGTGGTACCAGGCGGGTAAACGACGGTTGGCTGATCTACCATTCACAAGGGAAGATGGAGATGGAGTCACGGGGATCCCTTCTTGGTCTGAGAGGGATATGCCGGAGCTAGTTCACTTAAGGACTGTCACGAGTCCTTAGCACAGAAGACGAGTAGAGGATGTGGTATTCGAAGAAGACCAAGATGGGGATCCTGGTCCGTACTACTGTGAGCTTAAATACAAGTAAGGGAGCTAGTTCCAGCTCCGCTCGAACTCATAAGTAGCCAATAGCGTAAGTAGCGTATCCTAATAATAGAATGCGCAGTCATTATCGTAACACGAAACACGTACAACAATAAGGAGCATCAGTCAGCAAGCCTAATCACGATCACGTACAACAATAGAGGGTCATCAGTCAGCACAACACGAGGCAGTAAGATCCAAAGTCCATGACGTATTACTACTAACGTGCCGAGTCATCACGAACATGTCAGAGTTCACAACCGGTCTGGGCAGTCCGAGAATGAAACGTAACAGATAGGCTCCGAGATGGTCACGATAAGTATAGAGAGGGAGGTCGAGCGGGACGTTCAGAGGGACTGCAGGGACCTTACGAATGTATCTCCAACTAGGGTGGTCAACGATGTAATAACACTTGTACGGTCTTGCGGTTCAGGAGTTGAGATATTCAAAGATGAGGTGACACGTGGTACCAGGAGGGTAAGAGACGGTCGGCGTATCCACCATTCACGAGGGAACTGGGGATTGGAGGTCACAGGGATCCCTTCTTGGTCTAAGGGATATGCCGGAGCTAGTTCACTTAAGAGTCGACGAGACTCTTAGCACAATAGACGAGATAGGAAGTGGTATTCGAAGAAGACCAAGATGGGGATCCTGGTCCGTAATACTACGAGCTTAAATACATGTAAGGGAGCCAGTTCTAGCTCCGCTCGAACTTGTATGTAGCCAATAGCGTAAGTAGCGTGAATCCTAGGACAGGGATCCTAGGAATCAGTCATCCACAACGTAATACTGATATCGTACAACAATAGAACTCGAAGGCAGGCGCATAAGACACATCACGTACAACAATAGGGAACATCAGTCAGCCGGAACACGAGGCAACAAGATCCGAAGTCCATGACACATTACTACTGACATACCGAGTCATCGCAAATATGTCAGAGTCCACGACTGGGCCGGGCAGTCCGAGAACGAAACGTAACAGTATTCTACAGGATTACAGAGACTCTGAAAGAGTCTCTTCAATCTGCTAAGTCGTGAATGCCTTTACATGAAGTCCAAGTCAGACTGACGCCGTGGTAGCGTTACATTAAGACCAAGATCTCCCAATTGTGGCGTTCACCACAAGAGACCAGTGGAGAAATTTTCGAACCTACAGCCTCAAAACCAGAGGAGAACGATCCGTACCACAAAGATTCCTAGGTGCGGCCAGGTGGAGAGAATATAGAGGAGACACTGGATACTTCGTTGACTTTCCAGGAGAAGCCATCAGATACCAACCAGTTGAGTTCAACTATTCCAATTTCTGTTGGACGGAAGTTACGTGGAACCCCATAGAAAATCGGTGGGACGTCATCAGACCAGCCGGAAGGCACTACTGCTGCGATATCAACTCAAGAGAACTCCACGGAGACGATTGGGGATCACTAGATGGAGATAGCAGCAGTGAAGAAGGGGAAGAAGAGCAACCAAGGGAACAAGCACCATCAGAATCAAGTCACAAAGAGCCGGTTGAAGAACACACCACGACAGAAAGCAAAGTCCACCCGGGGACAGGAGACGATTCAAGCCTATTAGCCCACATAGCTGAGTCTTTACACATCACAGTACCCGAAGAAATTCACATACAAAGCCCAATGGCCACAGTAACAGAGACGATGGCGACAGAAGAAGTGAGGCGCATCCGGGAAGAAGCGGAAGCCATCCTTAATCCCATTAACCCCAATATGGGACGCTGAATGACGGCGGACGACGCAGCAATCTTCCGAGCTATAGGGCCGGATCAACCGGACCCCCCAGAAGGACCACCACCACCACCAGGAGGACTCCCAGGAGGATTTCCGGGACCAGGACCAACAGGAGGAGGATTCCCAGGAGGAGGAAGACCGCCAGGTGGAGGAGGACCCCCAGGAGGAGCACCACCATTAGGAGCAGGAGCAGGACATGGTTCGGACAGGCTATCAGGTGAACCTCTGACCGTATTTGATGGAGACCATACTAAATACGAGGCCTTCCTCACGCAATGGCACGTATACTGGGGGATGAACCTGGACGCCCCCATCATGCAAAATGAATATCGACGCTCCCTCCTCTTCCTGGGATACGTAAAGTGGGTCAATGTCAGCGAATGGACACTGTCCATACTCAAATGGTTAAACCGAGAAGTACGACGAGGAGTCAGCCAATACTCTCAAACCTTATGGAACCACGTCGCGACGGAATTCGCCAAAAGATTCTCCAATATACTCGAGGAGGAACAAGCCCAAGCCGAGCTGCAGAAGGGAGTTAAGATGACAGGGGAGGACATTGACGTGTACGTGGTCCAATTCGAGCAACTAGCAAGAAAAGCTCATTACAACCTGAACAATCGCCAAACCCTCAACCAATTTACCGCGGGACTACCACGAGCCCTATTCATGAAAGTTTACGAGTTGGACAAACCACACACGTTCGAAGATTGGAAGAGGTGCGCACTGAGGAGGCAAAAGCAATACATACACATGAAGGCACGCCTTGACAATTTCAAAACTAAGGCTCCGCCATCATCCGCCCAACCACGGTGGAGGCCACAACCCCAGAATTGGGGACCACCAAGAGGACCACCACCATCCCGGTATGACCCAAATGCAATGGATACCTCGGCGGACAGAACTTGAGCCCAAGTGGCAGAGGTAGGGGATCCAAACCGACCTTTCATCCCCAGACCTCAACAAGGAGGATACGGAAGAGGAGGAGGGCCACCGCCCCGAGACATGAGGACAGTCGTCTGTTATAACTGCAACAGGATGGGACACTTCTCATGAAACTGTTCGCAGCCTCGCCCTTTGCCAACTACAAGCCGAATGACAGAAACAGATTACTACGCCCAAGAAGAACTACCTACCCAAGCAAGGGTGGCCGCCACGTCTCCCCTGCAACAGAGAGCAAAAGACTGGCTGGCCGGAGTAGCAGGAGAAACAGACGATGTAAAAGACCTCATCCTCCAGGAGATGTGGGGGAAAGAGGGTTTTCAGAACGCCTGAACCCATTGGCCTGGGTGAGGGCGGTTAATTGTAATTCTGTAATCACGACTCACTACCGTTCACTTCAAATTCCAGTATCGATTCGCACAAGTTACGCAATGGCTGACATCAAAGCTCTCGTAGACTCGGGAGCCACCAACAACTTTATATGACCTTCATTCGCCAAACAAATGGGCCTCGGCTTACAACAGCTAGAACACCCCCGCAAAATATGGAATATAGATAACACGGAAAATAAAGCGGGCAGTATCACTCAATATATAGACCTCGAGGTCCAGACTAATCAAAGATGACAGAAACTGCGCTTCCTGGTCACGGATATCGGTAACGAAGACCTAGTACTAGGATACCCCTGGCTAGCCACCTATGAACCCACGATTAACTGGAGATACGCCACCATCCATGAAAATATGCTCCCTGGTGGTAATTCGATCCATAAATCCCACAGCGGAGTATCACGTCATTGGAACCCTCAAACAGAAGATAAACAAGGAATAGTGGAAGAACTCGCAGATGAATGCCAGATACGTACCACCGCAACTGAGTTAGCGATCGAAGCTAAGCAATTCCATGATAAAGTGGAACTCCCAGCCATATATCAAAAATTCGCGAAAATCTTCAGCGAAGAGGCATCCAATCGATTCCCACCGTCTCGACCCTGGGATCACCATTGAGTTCAAAGAAGGAACCCCGTTGGCCATCGACTGCAAAGTCTACACTATGACACAAGAAGAAGACAGCAAGTTGAAGGAATTCCTAGATGAACAGCTGAAGAAAGGATACATTTGCCCGTCAAAATCCCCCTATGCGTCATCCTTCTTCTTCATTAATAAGAAAGACAGGAAACTTCAACCGGTGCAGGACTACAGGAAGATCAACGCCGTCACTATCCGCAACCAATACCCTCTACCCCTTATATCAGATCTAATTACGGACTTAAGCCAAGCACACACTTACACCAAGCTCAACGTCCGCTGGGGATACAACAATGTTCGCATTAAAGAAGGCGACGAACATAAAGCCGCCTTCAAGACACGGTATGGTCTCTTTGAACCCACAGTTATGTACTTCGGACTCACCAATTCGCCGGCCACGTTCCAAACGATGATGAATACCATATACCGAGACACCATCGCCAAACACAAGCAGAAGGGAACCATCATCCGAGTTTACATGGACGACATCGGCATCGCGACCCGAAGCCCAGCGGGACAAAGGGAACATGAAAGCGCAGTTAGCGACATACTTCAGGTCGCTATGGAACACGACCTGTACTTCAAACTCGAGAAATGCCTCTTCAACAAGCCGCGAATGGATTACCTGGGGGTAATCCTTGAAAAGGGGGTAACACGCATGGACCTGGTAAAAATTTCTGGTATCAAGGACTGGCCAACACCTATGAAGGTCCATGACGTACGCTCATTCCTAGGCTTCTGCAATTTTTACCAACTTCTTTATTCGCGGCTTTGCCACACACGCTAAACCCCTCAACAAACTTACAAGGAAGGACACAGAATGGAGATGGACAGGCGAAGAGGACAAAGCCTTCCAAAAGCTCAAAGCCTTAGTCACCAAAGAACTGGTACTCACCCACCCAAAACTCGATGAACCATTCAAGCTTGAAGTAGATGCATCGGGATTCGCAACAGGTGCAGTGTTACTCCAGAAGAAAGAAGATGGCAAACAACACCCAATCGGCTACTACTCCGCCACGCTCAATGAGGCAGAGCGTAACTACGACATATACAATTTGGAACTCCTCGCAATCGTCAAGGCACTTAGACATTGGAGACCACTACTGGCGGGATCACCACACAAAATCAAGATCTACTCTGATCACATGAACCTCCAGTATTGGAAGTTGCCACAAAAAATAAGTCGGAGAATCGCCAGGGAAGTACTCGAACTTATGGAGTACAACTTCAAAATTCACCACATCCCAGGAAAGAAAAATGGACAAGCCAACGCATTATCTAGGCGACCAGACTACAATCAGGGAGAGCGGGACAATGAAAACATAGTGGTACTACCCGAAGACATATTCGTACGGACAACCACAGTACAAGCAATACAAAACCCAAAGCAAACGGAGATCATCCTACGATACTGGGTAGACCCCCAACAACTGAAGCTCGTCAACAGAGCATGGTACCGACAGGGAAAGTATGTGATCACTGGGTCGCTTGATGAAAAGCGGGAACTCATAATGGCGCACCACAACCCACCGGTACACAGACATCCCGGAATTGCACGAACCACGAGACTGGTGGAATGGAGATATTGGTGGCCCGAATTAAAGCTGGACGTCCGGAATTACGTGCAAGGATGCGCCGAATGCCAACGACACAAGGTCAACAACCGCCCTACAAAGGCCCCATTGGTACCCATCACTCCAAAAGAGGACGCACTCTGTTACGCTCCGTAGGGCGCACTTCGGGAGATCGCACTCGACCGGTCTTCAAGGGTTCCTTAGCGACTTCGGGTATACCCGCTCTTGTTCTGCCGCTTGAGCTAGCGCTTGCTGTCGTTCTTGGTCTTCGAGGACAAGTCCGAAACGGACAATCTGAAGGATTCGGATAACAACGAAAAGGTAAAAGAAAGGAATGACTTCGCTCGTATATGCTGAGCCTGCGCGCTCGATCAATCGGTCACGTGATAGGAAGGGGGAGGGGGACACCACTATGGCAGATGGGCTAGCTCCGAGGTCTGCGTAGGGTACGGACGCCGCTGTAATGCTGGACTAACTCCGAAGGCACGTAGGGCAAAGAGAAGAGGGAGATGGATTGAGAGCAAAGGGGACTGAGGGATTACTCGGACTAGGTTGTACGGACTATACAAGAAGTCAAAGCTACCGTCTAAGGTCGCTTCTACCGTCTACTTATACACATCCAGGGAGCTTTCAAGCTCAGCCTGAACTCCGACAATCAGTGCTAATCGTCCAAGGAGAAAGCATACAACACGAGGCGGAAACTGCGGAACTGCGGGAAAACACATGTCCAACGCCACTGATGGTGGCTGAAACATACAGTCCATGGGCGCATCAAGCCACAGGGACGAGGCACGGGAAAATCAACACAAATACAGTAACGGATCACAAACCAGGCACAATCGATAACACACATTCCAATCCAGGCACAAGCTCATCTGGACTCTTCTGGTGCAGTCTGGGCCAGGTCACGTGCCAGGGTCACGTGACGGGCAATGACGTCTTCCGGCGCTAATCTTCCGGTCTTTGAGGTGGGTCTTGGGGGGTTGCAAACCTTGATGATAGGATGGCAGCGCGTAGGTGTAGCGCGCGTTCCTCGTGATACTTCCAGAGGCGTTCTCGGGCTTCTGCTTCTTCGGCTGCTTGCGCAGTTGCGTCTAACGGGTGTCGGTGACTTGCGGGTTCCCAGGCTACAAACTTCACTGGGGATGGATCACGTGGTGGCGTGTCGGCGCGTTCTGGAAGGGCAAACGTAACACACTCCCATTTGAAACTATCGCCCTCGACTTCATCACCAAGCTCCCTGTGTCGCAAGGACATGATACCATCCTGACAGTGACCGATCACAACTGTAGTAAAGCCTCAGTGTTCATCCCCTGTAACAAAGAAATCACAGCAGAAGAAACCGCCGGGCTCTACGCAGCCCACGTCTTCAAACGATTCAGGCTGCCGTCAAAGATTATCAGCAACAGAGACCCCTGCTTCGCATCAAAGTTCACCCAAGAACTGTGCCGAATCCTGGGAATTCAACAGAATATCTCCACGGCGTACCATCCCTGAACTGACGGACAATCGGAACACACCAACCAGTGGTTGGAACAGTATCTCCACTTCTGGGCTAACGAGCGCCAAGATAACTGGGTGGCATTTTTACCCATAGCAGAATTTGCTCACAACAATTGGCCCCATGAGGCTACAAGGAAGTCCCTGTTTTCACTCCTCATGGGATACGACCCGTGCGCTGATTGGCTCGATAAGCCCTCTCCAATCCTGCAGATCACCACAAGGCTGGAACAATTTCGAGAAGCGTGGAAAGAGGCCCAGGACCTTATCAAAAAGGCGCAGTCCATGTGGGTCAAGCACTGGGACACTTCAAGGCTCCAAGTGGGAGATTATGTATGGTTGGAGGGACGTCACTTACGAACCAATCAACCGACCCCCAAACTTGCCACAAGGCGACATGGACCCTTCAAGATCACACAAGTCCTGTCGCCGGTAAACTACCAATTGGAACTCCCCACGCAGTGGAGTATCCACCCCGTATTCCATATCGATCTTCTCACGCCTTATTGTGAAATGCCCATGCACGGAGAAAATTTCCAGCGCCCACCACCAGATTTGGTAGAAGGAGAAGAGGAATACGAAGTCGAGAAGGTTCTAGACCACTGGCATTTCGGCAGGAAAAGGTGTTTACAATACTTGATCAAATGGAAGGGGTATCCCGACTCAGAGAATCAATGGGTCGATAAGGATGACGTGTTCGCAGACGAAGCGATAGCTGAGTACCAATCATTGATGCCCCGATGCGCCCACCACTTAAAAATGACGAAAACGCTGCAGCAAACCCCATCATCCTCTTCCCATCTTCACTCTGGCTTCTTCTCATCCCTCATCTCAACAATGTCCATTCCCTCTGCCGCCGAGGCCATTGCTCGTGTTGCCTCAAACACGGGACCTATCACCCATCAAGAGCTCATCACTGCTCTTCAAAGCCTCGTCCCCGCTGAACACACCGCCGACACCAGCAACCCAGCAAGCTGGTGGCTCGTCACTGAAGACGGACAGCAGCTCAACACCATGCCGCTCACGATGCCCGAAGTTGACAGGCTTCGTGCAGCTCTCTGCAACGATGAGCAGCCCTCACCTAGACCTCTCC
>JAKELG010000318.1:0-42264 GCA_021527035.1 Lactarius vividus | reverse complement strand
GAAACGACCTCTTTCTCAAACCAGAAAAGTGCATCTTCCACGCCCCTAGCATCGATTACCTGGGGGTAATCATTGAAAAGGGGGTGACTCGCATGGACCCTGTCAAAATTTCCGGCATCAAAGACTGGCCCACCCCAAAAAACGTCAAACAGGTGCAATCATTCCTAGGCTTCTGCAATTTTTACCGCACTTTCATTCGAAATTTTGCCACCCACGCACGACCCCTTAACAAACTCACACGCAAAGACACCGAATGGACATGGACAACCACAGAACAAGAGGCATTCGACAAAATCAAGAAGCTTGTCACAGAAGAACCAGTACTCGCACACGCCAACTTGGAAGACCAATTTGAACTGGAAGTAGACGCCTCAGGATTTGCGGTAGGAGCGGTGTTACTCCAATGCAAGGAAGACGGCAAAAGACACCCCATTGCCTACTACTCAAACACCCTCAGCGCAGTGGAAAGGAACTACAATATCTACGACCTGGAACTATTAGCAATCGTCAAAGCGCTTCGGAACTGGCGCCATTACCTAGCAGGATCACCTCACAAGATCAAAGTCTTTTCGGATCACATGAATTTACAATACTGGCGCTCCCCACAAAAGATAAGCCACCGAGTAGCCCGGGAAGTACTAGAACTTTCAGAGTACGACATCGAGATTCACCACATTAAAGGAACGGCAAATGGAAGAGCCGATGCCCTATCTAGACACCCAGACTACGACCAAGGAGAAAGCGATAATGAACATGTCACCGTGTTACCAGATGAAGTCTTTGTCAGAGCCGCAGCACTGGATACCACGGAAGACCCTCTTCGACTCAACGCCACTATCTCAATACAAGAAATGGAAAAGATAAACCCCGTGTATGCACAAAACATCAACAAACTGCGCCCCTGGGTCGACCCACATGGACTAAAACAGATCGAAGGCACATGGTACAAGGACAGACGCCGCGTGGTCACAGGAGGACTTCTGGAAAAAAGAGACCTCATCAAGAACCATCACGATCCTCCTGTATATGGACATCCTGGGATCAGCCAAATGATCAAACTTGTGGAGCGATACTACTGGTGGCCCAGACTACGACACGAGGTGATGGACTACATCGAAGGATGCGCCGACTGTCAGAGAATCAAAGTCAACACCAGGGCCATCAAAGCGCCGTTACGCCCAATATTCCCAAAACCCGAAGCTATGCCGTTTGAAACCATCACCCTTGACTTCATCACTAAACTTCCAGTAGCACAGAACTGCGATACGATCCTCATGATAACGGATCATGATTGCACAAAGATGTCCCTCTTCATCCCATGCCAAGAAGAAATATCAGCGGAAGGAATGGCAGCCCTTTACGTCAAACATGTATTTCCAAGGTTTGGACTCCCAGGCAAAATCATCAGTGATCGCGACCCACAGTTCGCATCCAAATTCACAAGGGAACTATGTCGACTCCTGGGGATTGAACAAAATATCTCCACCGCCTATCACCCCTGCACTGACGGACAGTCCAAACGCACAAACCAATGGCTGGAACAGTATCTGCGATTTTGGGTTAATGAACGACAAGACAATTGGATCCATTATCTCCCCATGGCTGAGTTCACGCATAATAATTGGCCCAGCAAAACCACTAAAGAATCCCCATTTCAGCTCCTCATGGGATACAATCCCCGCACTGATTGGACCAATAGGCCATCACCAATTCCACAAGTAGTGCTCAGGGTCAAACAGTTCAAGGAACTCCGCCAGTGTGCACAGTCACTGATGATCAAAGCGCAGCAGGGGTGGATCAAAGCAAAAGATACGCCCAAGTTCCAAATAGGGGACCAAGTATGGCTGGAAGGACGCCACCTATGTATGCATCAACCAACAGCAAAACTGGCGGCTCGACGCCACGGCCCGTTTAAGGTTATCCAGGTGATGTCTGCAGTCAACTATCGTCTAGAACTTCCCACGCAGTGGCAGATTGTTACGCTCCGTAGGGCGTACTTCAGGAGATCGCACTCGACCGGTCTTCAAGGGTTCCTTAACGACTTCGGGTATACCCGCTCTTGTTCTGCCGCTTGAGCTAGCGCTGGCTGTCGTTCTTGCTGATCGATGATAAGTCCGAAACGGACGATCTGTAGGACTCGGATAGCAACAAAAAGGTAAAAGAAATGAATGACTTCGCTCGTTTACGCTGAGCTGGCACGCTCAATCAATCGGTCACATGATAGGGAAGGAGAGAGGGAAACACCGCTGTAGCAGAGGGGCGAACTCCGAGATCTGCGTAGGGTACGGACGCCGCTGTAATGCTGGACTAACTCCGAGGGCACGTAGGGCAAAGGGGAGAGGAGGGAGATTGAGAGCAAAGGAGACTGGGGATTACTCGGACTAGGTTGTACGGACAATCCAAGAAGTCAAAGCTACCGTCTAAGGTCGCTTCTACGGTCTACTTATACACATCCAGGGAGCTTTCAAGCTCAGCCCGGACTCCGATAATCAATGCTAATCGTCCAATGAGAAAACATACAACACGAGGCTGAAACTGCGGAATTGCGGAGAACACATGTTCAACGCCACTGATGGTGGCTGAAACATACAGTCCATGGGCGCATCAAGCCACAGGGACGAGGCACGGGAAAGTTAATACAAATACAGTAACGGATCACAAACCAGGCACAATCGATAACACACGTTCTAATCCAGGCACAAGCTCATCTGGACTCTTCTGGTGCGGTCTGGGCCAGGTCACGTGCCAGGGTCACGTGACGGGCAATGACGTCATCCGGCGCTAATCTTCCGGACTTTGAGGTGGGTCTTGTGGGAACATATACTGGGTGGCCAGTATAGCTGCGCGTAGGTTGTAAGGCGCGACTTTGGTGGAACTTCCAGAGGCGTTCCCTAGCCTCGGCTTCTTCGGCTGCTTGCGCTTCTGCATCCAAAGGGTCTTTTGCTGGCTCCAGGCAACGAACTGCACTGGAGATGAGTCTTCTGGGTCACGAGGTGGCGTAGTGGCGTGTCTTGGAGGGTCAAACGTAACACAGATCCACCCAGTGTTCCATGTGGACCTCCTTACGCCCTATCGCGAAACACCCACGCACGGACCTAATTACCAGCGCCCACCACCAGATTTAGTAGGTGGTGAAGAAGAATACGAGGTCGAGAAGATTCTAGATTCTCGGCAATTCGGCAGAAGTCGCAAGTTGCAGTATTTGGTCAAATGGGAGGGATATCCCAACTTGGACAACCAGTGGGTTGATAAAGATGACGTATTCGCTGACGATGCAATTCGGGAATTCAAAAATTCCAACCCCGCTCGTGAAATGCATATAAGCGCAGGGCGATCCCAAGAGACGTCCCCATCCTCTTTTCCTACCACTGTCACTCATGCGCCCATCCTCTCCAGTCAATTTCCAATATGTTGTCAACACCGAGCTATCAGCACCTTACCGAGTACAGTCCACGCCACCGTCACTCCTGTCATCTACCCTCGCCCTTCACCAATGAGGAGATCGTCCTCCTTCCCCCCCGGCATCCCGAGTTCCTTCGCCATCCCCCACTCTTTATTCCAAGACCAACCAGCCCAGCAGGCTCGGAAGCAGCTACGTCCCGACCAGAGTGCCCACTCCCGAGGGCAATGAACAAGGGTATGTACCCAGTCGTTCAGCATCCCCACCAGGACCCGACGAAGGCGGGGACCCGTACGATCCGGCAGAACACCTCGAAGCACATCAGTATCTATGTTACGCCACCCATCTCACCACTACACACTCGGAAACCCCCCCACTATGCGGACCCACCGGGGAGGCTATCACACTACCGACGCCGCATCCACCCACGCTTCACCGCAATTCAGAGGAGGAACTTGTGCAGGAGGCCGAGAGTCGTGCAGAGACACCCCTGCCCTGGGGGTATCAGTTCAACAGGGGAGTCCATTACATTCCCTTTCAGATTTGAGACGCTCAGGAACGTCTTTGGCCCGCCCAGTATACTCAGCTCATCCTCACCCGCCGATCCCTTCATCTTGGCTTTTCGGGCTGGATGCAACCAACAATACGGGAAGCCTGTTCACGCTGTCCCCTACTACGATGAGCAGTCCTCTGCCCCCACTTACACCGACGACGACCTCATGTTCCTGCTCTCTGACGCAGGACTAGTCGACTCGGTTGACCAGGCGCTCCTTCACATGAAGGACACGACCCTCATGGTGGAGATACACCGCTACCGCTGTATGATGCTGGGATGGCACGCCCAGCAACATCGAGTGGCGGCCGAGCAGATGAAGCTGGAACGGGTCGAGATCGAGAGGAACAGGTGCGTTGCCCGTCTCCAATGACCACATGTGGTCGACCACATCGAGAACGTGCGAGCGTCGCTCCATCGCGGACCCAAGGCAGAGCAAGACGCCGAGGAGATAGTGCGCATTAAGGCGCTCCGAGAAGTAGGGACTAATCCCCTCATGGTCATGCGCGGTCAAGCTGGGGCTTGATCCTGAAAAGGGGGTGATGTTACGTTTCTGCCTCGGACTACATGGCCTGGCTTCGGACTCTGATGCGCTCGTGATGACTCGACGCGCCGGCAGTAATATGTCATGGACTTCGGATCTTGTTGCCTCGTGTTCAGATGACTGATGCACCTATTGTTGTATGTGTTACAGATTACTATGCTGACTGATGTTCTCTATTGTTGTACGTGTTCTGGATTACGATGATGACTGCGCATTCTATTATTAGACTACGCTACTTACACTATTGGCTACGTACAAGTTTGAGTGGAGCCAGAATTGGTTCCCTTACCTGTATTTAAGCTTGTAGTATTACGGACCAGGATTCCCATCTTGGTCTTCTTCCAATACCACTCTCTAACTCGTCTCTTGTGCTAGGAGTCTACGGAGACTCCTAAGTGAACTAGCTCTGGCATATCCCTTCTAGACCAAGAGGGATCCCCATGACTTCTGTCCCCAGTTCCCTTGTGAATGGTGGATACTCCGACCGTGACCTACCCACCTGAGACCACGTGTCATCTTGTCTTTGAATATCTCAACTCTCGCGTCGCCAGACCCTACAAGTGCTATTACATCGTTGACAATCCCCATTGGAGGTATATTCGTAAAGTCCCCGAGCCTCCCCCAGGTGTACCTCTCGACCTTCCTCTCTACACTTACCACGACCATCTTGGAGCCTATCAAAGGCATTCTGCAGTGTTTCCCGACAGTCCAGACAACCATTGCTTTTGCCCAGAAGGGAACCCACGTTACACAGACGCCTAAGTCAGGCCAATGTCCGTGGTAGACGTTACATGTCTGCAGTCAACTACCGATTGGAACTTCCCACACAGTGGCAGATCCACCCAGTGTTCCATGTGGACCTCCTTACACCCTATTGCGAAACCCCCATGCATGGACCTAACTATCAGCACCCACCACCAGATCTAGTTGGTGGCGAAGAAGGAATACGAAGTCGAGAAGATTCTAGACTCTCGGCGTTTTGGCAGAAGTCACAAGTTGCAGTATTTGGTCAAATGGAAGGGATACCCAGACTTGGACAACCAGTGGGTCAAGAAGGATGATGTGTTCGCAGATAACGCAGTTTGGGAATTCAAAAATTCCAACCCTGCTCATGAAACACATATAAGCGCAGGGAAATCCCAAGAGACGTCCCCATCTCCTTCTACTACTACAACCCCTACTCATGCGCTCCCCCTCCCCAGTTCATTTCCGATATGTCGTCGATACCAGCTTGGCAGCTCCTTACCGAACACAGTCCATGCCATCGTCACCCCTGTCGTCTACCCTCTCCCTTCACCAACAAGGAAGTCATCTTACTTCCCCCACATCATCCTGAGTTCCTTCACCATCCCCCACTCTTTATTCCGAGAGCAACCAGCCCAGCTGACTCAGGAGCAACTATGTCCCCACCAGAGCGCCTACTCCAGCAGGCGACGAACAGGGTTACGTGCCCAGCCAACCAGCGACGCCACCGGGACCCGACAAGGGCGGGGATCCATACGACCCAGCCGAGCACCTCGAGACGCATCCGTATTTGCGTTACGCCACCCATCTCACCACAACACACTCGGAAACCCCCCCACTATGTGGACCCACCGGGGAAGCTCTCACACTACCGGCACCACCTCAATCCGCACTTCGCCGCGATCAAGAAGAGGAACATGTGTCAGAGGCCGAGGATCAACCAGAGACTCCCCCTCCCCAGGGATATCAGTTCAACAGGGGAGTACACTACATTCCATTCCAGATTCAAGACACTCAAGAACGTCTTTGGCCTGCCTGGTATACTCAGCTCATCCTCACCGCCGACCCCTTCATCCTGGCCTTCCATGCTGGGAACAACCAACAGTATGGCAAGCCCGTCCATGCCACGCCCTACTTCAAGGGACAGTCCACTCCCCCCACTTACACCGACAACGACCTCACATTCCTGCTCTCCGACGTGGGACTAGTCGACTCCGTCGATCAGGCGCTCCTCCACATGAAAGACCTCCCCCTCGTGGCCAAAGTGCATTGCTACCGGTGCATGACGCTTGGATGGCGCACACAGCAGCATTGAGTAGTGGCGGAGCAGATGAAGCTAGAATGCATAGAGATCGAGAGGAACAGGTGTGTGGCCCAACTTCAGCATGCCCATGCAATCAACCACATTGAGAACAAATGGTCCGTGCTCCACTGTGGTCCTTGGGCGGAGGAAGACGCCAAGGAGATAGAGGTGATCCACCACATGCGATCCCTTGGTACGAACCCCCTTGCAGTCATGCGCAGTCAAGCTGGGGCTTGAACCTGAAAAGGGGGTGATGTTACGTTTCATTCTCGGACTACCCAGCCCGGTTGTGAACTCTGACGTGTTCGTGATGACCCAATGTGGCAGTAGTAATGTGTCATGGACTTCAGATCTTACTGCCTCGTGTTTCACTGACTGATAACCTCTATTGTTGTATGTGATGAGGTTTACTATGCTGACTGATGCTCACTATTGTTGTACGTGTACAATATTACGATACGGATGACTGATCCCTAGGACAGCGGTATTAGGATTTACGCTACTTATGCTATTGGCTACCTACATGTTCGAGCGGAGCTAGAACTGCTCCCTTACGTGTATTTAAGCTTGCAGTAGTACAGGCCAGGATCCCCATCTTGGTCTTCTTTCGAATACCACTTCCTTCCTATCGTCTTCTATACAAGGGCCAAGTGTCCCTTTGTGAACTAGCTCCGGCATATCCCTATGACCAAAGGGATCCCCGTGACTCTTCTCCCCATTCCAACTCCTCATGGATGGTGGACAGCCCGACTGTGACTTACCCTCCTGATACCATGTGTCATCTCGTCTTCGAGTACCTCAACTCCAGAACCACCAGACATTTCAAGTGCTACTATGTCCTCGACAACCCCCATTTGTTACGTTCTGTTCTTGGACTGCCCGGCCCGGTTGTGGACTCTGACGTATTCGCAATGACTTGGTATGTCAGAAGTAATGTGTCATGGACTTCAGATCTTGTTGCCTCGTGTTCCGGCTGACTGATGCTTCCTATTGTTGTACATGATGTGTCTTATGCACTTCCCCCCAAGTTCTATTGTTGTACGATATCAGTATTACGTTGTGGATGACTGATCCCTAGGATCCCTGTCCTAGGATTTACGCTACTTACGCTACTGGCTACATACAAGTTCGAGCGGAGCTAGAACTGGCTCCCTTACATGTACTTAAGCCCTTAGTACTACGGACCAGGATCCCCATCTTGGTCTTCTTCGAATACCACCTCTTGACTCGTCTACTGTGCTAAGAGTATACTCGACTCTTAAGCGAACTAGCTCTGGCATATCCCTCAGACCAAGAAGGGATCCCCATGACCTCTATCCCCAGTTCGCTCGTGAATGGTGGATACGCTGACCATCTCCTACCCACCCGGTACTACGTGTCATCTCGTCTTCGAGTTTCTCAACTCTCAAACCGCAAGACCCTACAAGTGCTATTACATCGTCAACCATCCCAGTTGGAGGTATATCCGTAAAGTCCCGACTGTTCCCCCAAACGTCCCACTCGACCTCCCACTTTACACTTACCGAGATCACCTCGGAGCCTACCAGTGACATCCCACGGTATTCCCCGACTCCCCCAACAACCATCGTTTTCGACCCAAAGGGAACCCACGCTACACCGACGCCTAAGTCAGGCCAACGTCTGTGGTAGACGTTACACATTGGAGATTCGTCTGCAGTGTTAGAACTCCACCCCCTTCGATCCCGTTAGGTTTCCCCTTGTATACCTATCGTGACTCTACCGGCACCTACTGCAGGCACCCAGCTGCCTTCCCTGAAGACTCAGCAAACCACCAATACTACCCGTGCGGGAACCCACGCTACGCAAGTGCCTAAGTCAGGCAAATGTCCGTGGTAGATGTTACACAGAAGGTGTTTGTACAGGGTGTGTCTCAGTACCCTGCAGGGAAGGAAAACTACTCTCATCGAATGTCACATCCCTGGACAAACGAACGGAGTGGGTTTGTCGGTCTGAAAGCTGATAGCCCTTTGATTCAGGCTCAAACCCAATAAGTGTGACCTCAATGGCCTTCGCATCTAGTTTGCGTTGCTTATCAGTGGGTATGTGCATGTACCCCTTGCATCTGAAGACGTGAAGATGTGAGACATCAGGCACTTTGCCAGAGTGCCAGAGCTCATATGGTGTGCGCCACTTGAGTGTACGGGTGGGAGAGCAGTTGTAGATGTGTACTGCAGCTTGAAAGCATGCTCCCAGAAGCCTTTTGACAGACCAGCAGTGTGCATCATAGCTGCTGCCTTATCCGTAATTGTTACATTTTGTTCTCGGACTACTCAGCCCGGTTGTGAACTCTGATGTGTTCGTGATGACCCAACATGTCAGTAGTAATGTGTCATGGACTTCGGATCTTACCGCCTCGTGTTCTGCTGACTGATTGCCTCTATTGTTGTACGTGATGAGGCTTACTATGCTGACTGATGCTTTGCTATTGTTGTACGTGTACAATATTACGATATGGATGACTGATTCCTAGGACCGATGTACTAGGGTTCACGCTACTTATGCTATTGGCTACTTACATGCTTGAGCGGAGCTAGAACTGGCTCCCTTAGATGTATTTAAGCTCGCAGTAGTACAGACCAGGATCCCCATCTTGGTCTTCTTCGAATACCACTTCTATCCTATCGTCTTCTATACAAGGGCCCAGGGTCCCTTCGTGAACTAGCTCTGGCATATCCCTAAGACCAAGGGGATCCCTGTGACTCTCCCCCCCATTCCAATGTCTCGTGGATGGTGGACAGCCCGACCATGACTTACCCTCCCGATACCATGTGTCATCTCGTCTTCGAGTATCTCAACTCCCGAACCGCAAGGCCTTTCAAGTGCTGCTACGTCCTCGACAACCCTTGTTGGAGATTCGTTTGTAGTATCAACACCCCACCCCCATCTATCCCATTAGGTTTCCCTTTGTATACCTATCGTGACTCTACCGGCACCTATTGCAGACACCCAGCCGTCTTCCCTGAAGACTCTGTAAACCATCAATATCACCCACACGGGAACCCACAATATGCAAGTGCCTAAGTCAGGCAAATGTCCATGGTAGACGTTACATTAAGACCAAGATCCTTCAATGTGGCTTCTGCAACAATCACAACCAGAGACCTTTGGGTACCATTCCGACCATACCATATCGACAGAAGAGGAGAACATAATGTTCCAAAGAAATTCCTAGGAACAGCCTTTTGGCAAACAGAGAAAGGGGACCCAGGTTACATAGTCCCTTATAACCATAGAAACAATACCACTAGCCTCATCCCAGTAGAGTTCAACTTCGAGAACCTCTGTTGGACAGAAATCAAGTGGGATGAACTTCACGGAAAACTCCAAGTAGTACGACTGTAACGTCTACCACGGACGTTTGCCTGACTTAGGCGCTGTTGTAACGTGGGTTCCCTCGGGGATGGAATCTGTGTATATCCGATAGCGGAAAGACTGCGGGATGAGGCTGATACGTGCCGGTGGAATCCCTATACGTGTAGAGGGTTTCTTCTACGGGAACTCCTACTGGGGGGCTTGGAACAGTATGAACGTACTCCCACTGGAGGTTGTCGACAATGTAATAGCAGTGAGTCGGACGAGCGGTTCGGGCGTTGAGATATTCGAAGACGAGATGGCACGTAGTTCCAGGCGGGTAAGGTACTATGGGTGAATCTACCATTCACGAAGGAAGATGGAGATAGAGTCACGGGGATCCCCCTTGGTCTCGAAGGGATATGCCGGAGCTAGTTCACTTAAGGGCGACTACGGGCCCTTAGCACAGAAGACGAGTCAGAAAGTGGTATTCGAAGAAGACCAAGATGGGGATCCTGGTCTGTGCTACTGCGAGCTTAAATACAAGTAAGGGAGCTAGTTCCAGCTCCGCTCGAACTCGTAAGTAACCAATAGCGTAAGTAGCGTATCCTGATAATAGAATGCGCAGTCGTTATCGTAAAGCCGAACACGTACAACAATGGGAGACATCAGTCAGCAAGCCTAATCACGATCACGTACAACAATAGGGAGTATCAGTCATCCAAACACAAGGCAACATGATCCGAAGTCCATGACACATTACATCTGACATACCGAGTCATCGCGAGTACGTCAGAGTCCACGACCGGGCCGGGCAGTCCGAGAACGAAACGTAACAACGACCCACAACCGCCAGCTTAGGCCTCGATATCCTCCAAAGCAGCATCACCACCAGAGATCAGTGGGGACCCATCGACGGAGAAACAGAAGAACCCATTTGATCCCCTACACCCAAGACACCGGCACCCTCCCCTTCATTAGCAAGTAACCCTGAGGACATTTGCATCCTTGCAGCACAAGCAGAAGAAGAGGAGCAACAGTTGGAACTACTAGCTGAGTCGATCCCCACCAACATGACCACCACCGTCACTGAGCAACCCCTCACATTCGAGGAACCCGCCCGCATCCAGCGTAGCGGACCTCCCGGCAACGACCCTCCAGCAAATGGAGGAGGAGGAGATGGAGGAGACGACGGCAGAGGACCCCTATTTACGGGACCAAACGTCTCCGTCGGAAGTTGCCCCAAGAAGTTTATGGGCAAGGAACCCCTCGTATTCACAGGGGATTGTACCAAAGTCCAACAATTCCTGACTCAATGGGAATTATTCGTCGAAACAAACTTTGACAATCCAGCCTTCATGCTCCCTTACCGCAAAGCGCTCATATTCCTCACCTACATACAGGGGGAACACGTCAACGAATGGGTCTTGTCAACCACCAAATGGGTAAAAGGGTATAAAGCCAAGCACGGCCCCTATGACAACTGGATCTGGCAAGCAGTCGAACTCGGATTCAAGCAAACTTTCACTGACACCTTAGAAAAGGAACACACCCAACAGGATCTCCAAAAGGGATTCTGGATGAAGGTGTAGCGGTATGACTTAACGCTACGCCAAGCCAAGTGAAAGATTGCGAACTGCCAAGGGCAAGGACTC
The DNA here is from genome assembly GCA_021527035.1 of Lactarius vividus. NCBI lineage: Eukaryota > Fungi > Basidiomycota > Agaricomycetes > Russulales > Russulaceae > Lactarius > Lactarius vividus. The sequence goes on along the minus strand of JAKELG010000318.1, from coordinate 30,753 downwards.
AAGCTTGGCATGGAGATAAATCACGTGCTAGACTTACAGTCAATGTGGAGCGTGCGCACACTAAAGCACCTTTATGCAAGGGGCGAGTACACTGTGTCGCACAGTGGTAAGCTGAGTGGAGAACCAAGAGGACAAGTTAGATTGGACAGAAGTTAAGGAAGTACAATGAATGCACACCTGAGTGGAGAACCAAGAGGACAAGTTGGTTCCACTCAGGACGCTACAGGCAAGCTTAAGTATCTACTGCGGCTGAGATTAAGTCGGAGCTTGAACACTGTTACTAAGTGTAAAGTAAGTAGCTATGACTAAAGAGCTGACGTGTCGTGTCTATTAATAGCCTTATCTTTAGTGCTGACTGATGCACTGTCATCAAGGCTGACTACATATGACGTGTCGCTGAGTAAAACCTAATACAGCACGTAATACATGCCTAGTAAGCATAATCTAGAGTGTACTAGAAGGTTCTATCCTTATCTACCAATCAACAGAGTCTGTCTGTATATAGAACATGACTGAAAAGGGATATCCCGTGTATGGGGATGTCTTCCCAGGGTCACGTGTGAAAAGTGCACGATATTTCACGTGACTAACTAGAGAACGTGATGGCAGGTCACGTGATCCACGAAAGGCGAAAATGAACGCATCCATGACAGAAGGGGCAAGACATCAACACCTATGTGGCCAAATTTGAGAAGGCTGTACGTGAAGCTGGGTATCGATTTGACAACTCCCTAGTGCTTGATAAATTCACCAGTGGCCTCCCTGTAGAACTTTACAAGAACGCCTACAACTTCCACAGTCCCAATACCTACAGCCAATGGAAGGCAGCGGTACTTGAACAACAACGGAAGTGGATGCACCTCCAAACCCAACTCAGAGGGCGTAAACCCCTCGGAGGACCTGGAAAGCAAGGGAATACATCCCTCAGGACCTTCAATGCACCCAATCACCCACAACAACCTCGTCAGGGATGGCAGTCATTCTGCAATCACCCCGATGCTATGGATACTACTCCAGGAAGAGTCTGCGCCAGACTCGTGGGATCTGAAGAAATTAACTACACACGTCAACCATACACCCCTCAAGGAGGAGGAGGACACCCGCAGGGCAGAGGAGTCATAAACGCTAAGGACGTCATCTGCTACAACTGTAACAAACCAGGTCACTTCTCATGCAATTGCCTCCAGCCACGCCGCCCACGTAACAATCAGAATTGGCAGCTGCGACAGGGATGTGGCACCTTCATCAAAGAAGTCCAAAGCATTGCCGAAGAGCCGCTCATCCAATTCGACAACGATAATGGCAGCAGCCGAGGCGCCCACGCCACCACTGATACGCCACAAGACCGGGCTACCAGTTGGATAAACAGAGTCCGATCACTGGATGAAGAGGCAAAGGTGCTGGTAATGAGGGATTTGATGAGTCAGGAGGATTTTCAAAGTGCCTGAACCCAACAGCCTGGGTGAGGGCATTACACTGTAACTCTGTGTTCATAACGTGCTACCAATCTATGCATGTTCCAGTCTCATTGCGCGCAAGTTACACCATGGCTGACAAACGAGCTTTAGTGGACTCTGGGGCCACTAACAACTTTATCCATCCGGATTTTGCAAGAAGAATGAGGCTAGGCCTCAAGGAATTAGACCGTCATCGAAAGATCTGGAATATTGATGGCACGCATAACAAAGGAGGCAAGATCACTCACTGCGTGGATCTCGAAGTCAAAACCAAAGGAATCAAGAAGGACATGAGGTTCCTCATCACCAATGTAGGAGGAGAAGACATCATTCTAGGATATCCCTGGTTGGCTACTTTCCAACTGAACATCCAATGGGCATCCACTACACTAAATGAAGCTGAGTATCCTGTTGTACTCCACACCATCAATCCTACCAAACCATGGATAGACCCTGTCATTGCTTGACTAGTACTCCAAAAAGTACTAGGAATGCCTGACAAGCAACAAGTGGAAGAAGAACTACAACAAGAATGTGATCCAGAAGCTGCGCAACTCTGCGCTACCACATCAACCAAGTTGGCGATTGAAGCTCAACAATATATGGAGAAGAAAGCAGTCCTGGAAGAATATAAGCGACACATCAAGATCTTCAGTGAGGAAGAATCTCACCACTTCCCCCTTTCCAAACCATGGGATCATGCTATCGAGTTCAAACCAGATGCCCCTGACACCATCAATTGCAAAGTTTACCCTATGAGTCAAGCGGAAGATAAGGCCCTCAAGGAATTCATCGACAAACAGCTGGCAAAAGGATACATCAGACCCTCTAAATCCCCGTATGCATCATCCTTTTTCTTCATTAAAAAGAAGGACAGAAAGCTATGCCCAGTACAGGACTACCGGAATATCAACAAATGGACTATATGCAATCAATACCCACTCCCACTTATACCAGAACTCATCGCAGACCTTAGCGGAGCCTTCATATTCACCAAGCTCGATATTCGATGGGGATACAACAACGTATGTATCAAGGAGGGTGATCAGGAAAAGGCTGCATTCAAAACTCGCTACAGACTTTTCGAACCAACAGTTATGTTTTTTGGGCTAACAAACTCCCCAGCAACCTTCCAAACCATGATGAATGAAATCTGCAAAGATCTCATCACTTACCATGAAACAAAGGGAACAATCATCAGGGTATACATGGATGACATCGGCATCGCAACACGGTCTAACAAACAAGTGCATATCGATGCAGTACATGACGTATTGGACTTGCTAGAACAAAACGACCTCTTCCTCAAACTGGAGAAATGCATCTTCCACGCTCCTAGCATCGATTACCTGGGGGTAGTCATTGAAAAGGGGGTGACTCGCATGGACCCTGTCAAAATTTCTGGCATCAAGGACTGGCCCACCCCCAAAAACATCAAACAGGTGCGATCCTTCCTAGGCTTTTGCAATTTCTACCGCACTTTCATTCGAAAGTTCACCACCTACACACAACCTCTCAACAAACTCACGTGCAAAGATATTGAATGGACATGGACAACAATGGAACAGGAAGTGTTCAACAAAATCAAGAAACTCGTCACGGAAGAACCAGTACTTGCACACTCCAACCTAGAGGACCAATTTGAACTGGAAGTAGATGCATCTGGATTCGCAGTGGGGGCGGTACTACTCCAGCACAAAAAGGACGGCAAAAGACACCCTATTGCATACTACTCAAACACCCTCAGCGCTGCAGAACGGAACTATGACATCTATGATCTAGAACTTCTGGCAATCATCAAAGCACTTCAGAATTGGTGCCACTATCTAGCAGGATCCCCCCACAAGATCAAAGTTTTCTCGGATCACATGAACTTACAGTATTGGTGCTCCCCACAAAAAATAAGCCGCCGAGTAGCCTGGGAAGTACTTGAACTCTCCGAGTATGATATTGAAATTCACCATATCAAAGGAACAGCAAATGGAAGGGCCGATGCCTTATCTAGACACCTGGACTACGATCAAGGAGAAGGTGATAACGAACATGTCACAGTATTACCGGACAAGGTCTTTGTCAGAGCCACGCTATTGGACACCACTGATGACCCCCTACAAATCAACACCACCATATCAGTACAGGAAATGGAAAAGGTTAACCTGATCTATGCACAAGACGCTGACAAGATACGCCCATGGGTAGACCCACATGGCCTCAAACTGATCGAAGGTGCATGGTACAAGGACGGATGACGTGCCGTCACAGGAGGACTTCATGAAAAGCGAGAAATCATCAAAACCCATCACAACCCTCCGGTATATGGACATCCAGGGATCAGCCATACCATCAAACTCATGGAACGATATTACTGGTGGCCTGGATTGTGCCAAGAAGTCATGGACTATGTCAAAGGATGTGCCGACTGTCAAAGAATCAAGGTCAACACCAGGGCCATCAAAGCACCACTACGCCCAATATTTCCCAAGCCAGAAGCTATGCTGTTTGAAACTATCGCCCTCAATTTCATCACTAAACTTCCCATATCACAGGATTGCGATATGATCCTCACAATAACGGATCACGATTGCACAAAAATGTCCCTGTTTATCCCCTGTCAGGAAGAGATATTGGCAGAAGGAACCGCAGCCCTGTATGTAAAACACGTCTTCCCACAATTTGGATTACCCGGCAAGATTATTAGCAATAGAGATCCACAATTTGCGTCAAAATTCACACGCAAACTATGCAAAATACTGGGCATCGAACAGAACATCTCTATGGCATACCATCCACGCACAGACGGACAATCTGAACACACCAACCAGTGGCTAGAACAATACTTACAATTCTGGGTCAATGAACAGCAAGACAATTGGATCCACTATCTCCCCATGGCTGAGTTTACGCACAACAATTGGCCTAGTGAAACCACTAAAGAATCCCCTTTCCAGCTCCTTATGGGGTACAACCCCCATGCTGATTGGACAGATCGACCATCTCCTATTCCACAGGTGGCGCTCAGGGTCAAACAGTTCAAAGAACTCCGACAATGCGTGCAATCACTGATGATCAAGGCGCAGCAGGGGTGGATCAAGGCCAAAGATACACCCAAATTCCAAATTGGAGATCAAGTGTGGCTAGAAGGATGCCACTTACGAACTCATCAACCAACCACGAAACTCGCTGCAAGAAGACACGGCCCCTTTAAGGTTGTTCAGGTGATGTCCGCAGTCAATTACCGCCTCAAACTTCCCACACAGTGGCAGATTCACCCAGTGTTCCATGTGGACCTCCTTACACCCTACTGTGAAACACCCACGCATGGACCCAACTATCAGCGCCCACCACCGGATCTAGTCAGCAGCGAAGAAGAGTACGAGGTCGAGAAGATTCTAGACTCCCGGTGATTCGGCAGAAGTCACAAACTGCAATATTTGGTCAAATGGAAGGGATACCCAGACTCCGACAATCAATGGGTTGATAAGGATGACGTATTTGCAGATGACGCAATTCGGAAATTCAAAAATTCCAACCCCGCCCGTGAAACACATATAAGCACAGGGAAATCCCAAGAGACGTCCCTACCTCCTTCTTCTACCATCACCACTACTCATGCGCTCTCCCTCCCCAGTTCACTTCCGCTATGTCATCGATACCAGTCTGGCAGCTCCTTACTGAACACAGTCCATGCCATTGTCACCCCTGTCGACTACCATCTCCCTTCACCAACGAGGAAGTCGTCTTACTTCCCCTGTGTCATCCCAAGTTCCTTCGCCATCCCCCACTCTTTATTCTGAGACCAACCAGCCCAGCCGACTCAGGAGCAACTACATCCCCACAAGAGCGCCTACTCCAGCGGGCGACGAACAGGGCTATGTGCACAGCCGACCAGCAACGCCACTGGGACCCGATGAAGGCGGGGATCCATACGACCCAGCTGAACACCTCGAGACACATCCGTATTTGTGTTACGCCACCCATCTCACCACGACACACTCGGAAACCCCCCTGCTATGCGGACCCACCAGGGAAGCTCTCACACTACTGGCGCCACCTCAATCCGCGCTTCACCGTGATCAAGAAGAGGAATATGTGTCGGAGACTGAAGATCGGCTGGAGACCCCCCCTCCCCAGGGATATCAGTTCAACAGGGGAGTACACTACATTCCATTCCAGATTCAAGACACTCAAGAACGTCTTTGGCCCACCCAGTATACTCAGCTCATCCTCACCGCCGACCCCTTCATCCTGGCCTTCCGTGCCAGGAACAACCAACAGTATGGCAAGCCTGTCCATGCCACTCCCTATTTCGAGGGGCAGTCTGCTCCCCCCACTTACACTGACGATGACCTCACGTTCCTGCTCTCCAACGCGGGACTAGTCAACTTGGTTGACCAGGCGCTCCTTCATATGAAGGACCTCCCTCTCATGGCTGAGGTGCATCGATATCAGTGCATGACCCTTGGCTGGCACGCCCAACAGCATCGGGTGGCCATGGAGCAGATGAAGTTGGAGCGTATCGAAGTTGAGCAAAACAGGTGCGTAGCTCAACTCCAGCGTGCTCATGCAGTCGACTGCATCAAGAACGAGTGGTCTTCGCTCCATCGCGGTCCTCGAGCGGAGGAGGATGCCAAGGAGATAGAGGTAATTCGCCACATGCTGTCTCTCAGCACGAACCCCCTTGCAGTCATGCGTGGTCAAGCTGGGGCTTGAACCTGAAAAGGGGGTGATGTTACGTTTCGTTCTTGGACTACTCAGCCCGGTTGTGAACTCTGACGTGTTCGTGATGACCCAATGTGTCAGTAGTAATGTGTCATGGACTTCAGATCTTACCGCCTCGTGTTCTGCTGACTGATTGCCTCTATTGTTGTACGTGATGAGGCTTACTATGCTGACTGATGCTTTGCTATTGTTATATGTGTATGATATTACAATATGGATGACTGATTCCTAGGACCGATGTACTAGGGTTCACGCTACTTATGCTATTGGCTACTTACATGCTTGAGCGGAGCTAGAACTGGCTCCCTTAGATGTATTTAAGCTTGCAGTAGTACAGACCAGGATCCCTATCTTGGTCTTCTTCGAATACCACTTCTATCCTATCGTCTTCTATACAAGGGCCCAGGGTCCCTTTGTGAACTAGCTCTGGCATATCCCTAAGACCAAGGGGATCCCCGTGACTCTCCTCCCCATTCCAACGTCTTGTGGATGGTGGACAGCCCGACCGTGACTTACCCTCCCAATACCATGTGTCATCTCGTCTTCAAGTATCTCAACTCCAGAACTGCAAGGCCTTTCAAGTGCTACTACGTCCTCGACAACCCTCGTTGGAGATTCGTTCGTAGTATCAAGACCCCACCCCCATCTATCCCGTTAGGTTTCCCTTTCGTTGGAACGTAATAAGTACGTAAGGCCCTTATCTATAGCAGTTACGACATTACTGCCAGTATGTTTTCCTATTACAGTAGTTAGGATACATACTATACTGGGCGCAATTCGCCTCTGAGCGAAAAGAAGTCTCATGACTAAGTTGAAGTGGTAATTTACGTCAGGCGTATGTAAAAACGCGATATTGTGGACGCCTGTACTCATCACTTTTGCGCTTCCGGACATGGTGGGGCCATAGGGTATATAATGCCTCCTATGGGGAGGGAGGCAAATATAGATTCACTCTCTTTCTCACTTGTGCACCCTCTCCACTCTATAGTCTCTCAACCTACTCAAAGGTGAGGACACCATTCCTGATAGCTGTGTGCATTGCTGCACTTCAGGTTATGGGCCCTGCTACAGGGTTTGCTGTTGCACTCTTTGATAGAGCTGCACCTTGGTCACCGCCCACCACGGCGTCACCGTTGAAAAGAGGGGACCCGTGTGGTTGGAGGGCACTAGACCTTAAGGAGGCTCCCTGGCTACTAGCAACCCAATATTGTACTCTAGAGGAGTACACAGACCACACCGCTCACCTACCTAAACAAGGCCATGTGAACAACCTCAATTAAGTTTGAGGCGCTGCACATGATAACCTTGGGGTGATGTCGAGCAGTTCTATATCGGCTAGAGCGGCTATCCGGCAGACTGCAAAAACCGGTACAACGTTATAGTATTGACCTTCGGGTCATATATGGGACTAATATTGGCTTTTTTATCTCGCTCAGTATTGTTATTATGGTAACGCAATACTGACGTCCTTAAAGCCAACAGATCTATACTACCATGTCGTCCCAACTCACTACACTTGTCCCTGTTTTCGATGGCTCTAACTGGGCCTCCTGGTCTATGCAAATGACCGCTTTTTTCATGTCGCAAGGGCTCTGGGGCTACGTTGCTGGCACCATCCCTCAACCTCCTGCTGCTGATGCCACTGATAGAGCGGCTTGGATGAAATGCGATGAGATGGCAAGGGGTAATCTTACCCTACGCCTTTTACCTGCTATTCAGCAGGCAGTTTCCGGAGCAACTTCTCAGGCACTCTGGGACTCTGTGAAGGACCGGTATGGTGCGGTCTCTATGCCCCGCATCTACAAGGACTTCAAAGAAGCCATCTCCATTCGTTTCAACACTAATCAGCATCCCGCTCCCCAGTTTGAGAAAATGGCTGCCGCCTTTGCTCATCTTGGAGCAGTCACTGTCGGTACTGGTGCTAACGCCACTACCCTTGCTATCCACCCACAGCTGCAAGCCCTCATTGCTATGTCCTGCTTTACCCCATGAAATGGGAGCACCTCATTCCTGTCATGTGCAACAATCTTGCCTTGGCAGATCTTCAGCTCACCACTGTATCGGCTTGTGTTGAGAGCCAATACAAGACTGAAACCTAATCGAGGACAGCATAAGGCCGCTCATAATGCGCAGAAGCTTTCTGCTGTTAAGCGGAAGTGCACAGACCCTCGCTTCTCAAAGCAGGGTTCTTCGTCGCAGCAGCCTAGCGCCCCTGGCCCGTCCACCCAGCAGCAGCCTAATAGGCAGCACAGAGGGTGCAGGATTCTGGAAAAGGCAAGGCTAAAGGGAAGGGCAAGGCACCTGCACGTGCTCCACAGCACTCGCATATTGCCTCTGTCGCCGCATTACCACCCCCTACTTCTCACAAGGTGACTCATATTGGGTCATCTGGTGTCACCACGAGGACAGAAGTCGAATCATCCTCTCCTCAGAGGACTTCTGGCTTCTTCCCTTCGGTCAATAAGGCATTGACGCTCGCTGAACTGGCTGGATGTACCTGCTACAGTCCAGACTGTAAAGACGCTTGAGCAGCGCTTTGCTGATATTGACGTCCTCATGAAACCTCAGTCTCGAGACGTTCATGGAAGAGGAGTATGACTCCGATTTCGACATCGATATGACGCAGCAGCCTTCAGGCAGCGCTCAACCGATCATGAACACCGACAGGACTTGATGACACTGGAGATCTTTGGTCAGCATTCTAATGCTCTCCAAATTGACTTGTCGGATCTGACTGTAAGCAATGGGGGTTCTGATACAGAAAATCGTGCCCCCACTGCCTCCTTACATCGACCCTGCTTCCATTGCTGAAGCGACAGTCAGGTGGGCTACTACCGGCAAAGGCCGCTTCCCTCGATCTCGTTCTAACGAACAGATTGAATCTATCTGGTGTAGCAACCAACAGTACCTTCGAGATAATGGCAGAGAAACACATCCTTACTTTCGATGCCCTTGTCTCTCCTTCGGTCTCAATAGGCCGCTCCTTGACTCTGGAGTCCTTCTTGACTGGCCCGGATACTGAGATCCTCGATTGGGGATCATGTGATGAAGAGTACGTCTTTTCTTCACTTTGCACACCATGTGCTGATAACATTACAGAATTAGTCCCGCCCCTAAGAAGACCAAGGGTTGGCATCTGTAATAGTATCGTATATCTATGAGAATCGCATGTAGTAGCACCGAAGTCACTCATAATGTACAATTCTAGTAGCGCTCTCCTCGATTCTTTTGAGTGTGAGCACAATGAGTACTTCAGTCAATGTGCTAAGTGTTTAGAGTGTACTAAAAATATGTGGCTTCTTGATTCCGGAGCATCAGCGCACTTCACTAATCAACTTAGTGATTTCATCGACTATAAGCCAACTGCTCAGTCTGATAAGATTCCTGTAAAGACTGCTGCTCATACTCTATATGTTGAAGGGACCGGAACTGTCTTGCTTGAGCATTACATCGCAGACAAACTCGTGATCACACGGGTATATCCGGTTCTGTATATTCCGAGAATGAGCACACGTCTTCTATCTATGGGAGTCTTCTTACAGCAAGGTTTGCGCGTTTTGGGGAATTCACAGCATATTAACTTGCTACGTAAAAAGAAAACAATTGTCCAATGTAAACCCCTTCTTCATGGACAATTGTTATATTGGCTAGACGCCTCTATATCCACTCTAACTGAGTCGCTTATCGCGAACCAGTCTGCGTTATCTAATGTAGACTATGACCTTATGCATCATCGCCTTGGTCACCCATCTAAAGAGGTTTTAAGACGAGCTAAGGAAAACACTAAGGGCTTTCCAGAAGGGATTACAATTCCCACCTCTGATGTAATATGTCCTGGGTGCGCACAAGGCAAAATGCCTGCTGCCTCACATCCTCCGTCTGTTACAAGGGCTAAAGCCTCTTTCAATTGGATTCATTCCAATTTGAAAAGCTTCCCTATACTGTCATACCACAAATATAAGTATTTTATTGTCTTCTTTGATGATTATACTTCATTTGCATGGATCACTCTTTTACAGGACAAAGCCTCTGCTATTACTGCTTTAAAGCAGTGGCTTGCGTTAATTAAAAATCAATTTAACGCTACCATAAAAGAATGGATGTCCGATGCCGGTGGTGAATACAAATCGGATGCTTTCCTAAAGCAGCTTAAGTGTAACGCTACCACAGCATCAGTCCGACTTGGACGCGTATGATGACGTTCATGACTTAGCGAGTTTCGAGATATCGTAGGTAAGTGTGGAGGATACCCTGGTAGACGACTAAGGCGGTCCAAAGAGCCCGAAGGGTTAGGACCAGGGTCACGAACACTTGTTGACGCCGAATGACGAAAGCCTTAGACTCGAAGGTCAAGGACGATGATAGATCGAGGTGCGAAGACCCGAGAGTAGACGAGTACAAGTGGTATTCTGAAGAAGACCAAGATGGCGTATCTTGGTCTTCTAAGGCCACTATTTATACATATGAGAGGCGGCTTTGAAGCTCCTCTATGAGTCCGACAGCCCATAGCGTAAGTAGCTCGAACCCTACTACCGCTATCCTAGTAATGAGTCATACCAGCAATCACATGCTAGCACGACGTGTGGTGACTAAGTCCATGACTAATTCCTACTTACTATCGTAGTCATAACCGTATAGTAAGAGTTCACTTCCTCCCCTGTAACGTGCGTCTGTCCGTAAAGTCCCAATCGTGACATCACCCCCTTTTCAGCCGCGGCGCCCACGACGCCGGCGAAGGCGAGGGCCTGTCATCCACCCATCCTGTACCTCCTCAATCCATCCTAGCACGTCAGCCATCTCAAGGCGGAACTTACTGCGCGTCATCTCCCCCTTGACCCCTCCGAGCGCGGTGGCGAGTTGGTGGAGACGCTGTTCCATCCTCTCAGCCTCGTATGCGTAGGCCCGGTAGCGATGGACCTCTGCCTTCAGGCTCACGTCGTGGAGCTCGTTGATGGCGCGGTCGAGGCGGGGGCGGTCGTGGTAGCCGCCGGCGAAGAGGCTCATATCCTCCTGGGGGTACTGGTCCTTCCCCGTGGCCTTGACATGAGGCTCGGCGTAAGAGGGCTGCGAGTAGACCTTCTCGCTGTCCTCCACTAAGCCGAGCACGATGGGGTCGGAGCCCATGATGACTTGGACGTACGCGGCCTGGCGCGTTTGTCCTTGTCCGTTGGTGATGGGGTAGTGGACGAAGTCCTCCCCGCGGTTGTATCGGTACCCGTGGGGTGGCGGCCCCAGGGTGGCGTGTCGTAATCGGAAGAGTGGGAATGGAGGGGGTGCGTCGGCCCGCACGCCGCCTCGGTACAAGGGACGCCCACGAGTGTCGCAGGGGTAGGGGGTTTTGACGGGGTTGTCAGTGTCGGTGGCGGTGGAAATAAGAGGGTGCTCAGCTGGGTAGCTGTCCGCTAAGCTTCCTCTGACTTGCTCGAGGATTGTCTCCTCGCCTCTTGTCGCTCTCTCCTCTCCCGCGTCCACTCTTGTCGTCTCCGAAGGGCTTCTCGTCGCCGTTTGGCCGCCTTCCTCAGCTGCTCCCGCTGCCAATCCTCCGCCACTTGCCTCCACCGTTGCTCCTTCCACCGCTCCCAGTCGACCGTTGCTTGCGTCTTGGACCTCCTCCTCGGTTCGGTACTCGATTCGTACCTGGAGAGGTCCAGGTGAGGGAGGCGCAGATTCTGGGAGAGCTGCGCGAAGCCGATCAAGCTCGGCTGTCGTGAAGGGCACCTCGTTGATGCGTTGTCCGTCCTGGGAGAGGATCCACCAGGTGGCAGGGTTGCTGGTCCCGTCGGCGTAGCTGGCGGGGAGGGTCGATTGAAGTGCTTCGGTGAGCTCTTGGTAGGTGATGGGGCCTGTGTTGTTGGCAACGCGAGCGATGGCCTCGGCGGCAGAGGGAATAGACATTGTTGAGATAATGGATCGGAGGAAGCCAGGATGGATAGAGTGAAAGGGTGATGGGGTTTGCTGCCGGGTTTGTGCTGTTCTTAAGCGAAGCTCACGTCGGGGATTCAACGATTGATACTCAGCTATGGCCTTGTCTGCAAACACGTCATCCTTATCGACCCACTGGTTCTCCGAGTCGGGATATCCCTTCCATTTGATCAGGTACTGCAGGCGCTTTCTTCTGCCGAAGAGCCGGTGGTCTAGAATTTTCTCAACCTCGTATTCTTCTTCTCCTTCTACCAAATCAGGTTCCGGGGGCTGGAAGTTTTTCCCGTGCATGAGTGTTTCGCAATAGGGTGTGAGAAGATCGATATGGAACACGGGGTGGATGCTCCACTGTGTGGGAAGTTCTAGTTGGTAGTTCACCGGCGATAGAACCCGCATGATCTTGAAGGGTCCATGCCTTCTTGCCGCTAGTTTGGGGGTCGGCTGATTAGTCCTCAGGTGGCGTCCCTCTAACCATACGTAGTCTCCGATCTGGAACTTTGGGGTAGTTCAGTGTTTGACCCACGTAAGTTGTGCCTTTTTGATGAGTTCATGGGCTTCTTTTCGGGCTTCCCTGAATTGCTCCAGCCTTGTGGTGACCTGTGGGATAGGAGAGGGCTTATCAAGCCAATCAGCGCGCGGGTCGTATCCCATGAGGAGTGAGAATGGGGACTTCCTTGTTGCCTCGTGGGGCCAGTTATTGTGAGCGAATTCTGCTATAGGTAGAAACGCCGCCCAGTTATCCTGTCGTTCATTAGCCCAGAATCGGAGGTATTGTTCTAGCCATTGATTTGTCCTTTCTGATTGTCCGTCCGTTCGGGGGTGATACGCCGTAGAGATATTCTGTTTGATTTCCAGTATCCTGCACAGTTCTCTTGTGAATTTTGACGCGAAGCGAGGATCTCTGTCGCTGATGATCTTCGACGGAAGTCCAAATCGTTTGAAGACATGGGTTGCGTAAAGTCCCGCGGTTTCCTCAGCCGAGATCTCTTCGTTGCAAGGTATGAATATGGACACCTTGGTGCAGTCGTGATCTGTTACGGTGAGGATGGAGTCGTAACCTTGCGACGTGGGGAGCTTAGTGATAAAGTCAAGGGCTATAGTCTCGAATGGTAGCGCGTCTTCCTTGGGGGTTATGGGCATTAATGGGGCTTTTGTTGGACGTGTGTTGACTTTGTGTCTTTGACATTCGGCGCATCCTTGAACATAGTTCTTTACGTCTAGTCTCAATTCCGGCCACCAGTATCGTCGTTCCACCAGTCGTGTGGTCCTTGCGATTCCGGGATGTCCGTGTACCGGTGGGTCATGATGGGCAGATATGAGCTTTCATTTTTCGTTCAATGATCCCGTAATGACGTACTTCCCTTGTCGATACCACGCTCCATTTATGTGCTTCAGTTGGTGTGGGTCTACCCAGTAGCGGAGGGTGATTTCAGTCTGCGGTGGTTGTTGGGGGGTTTGTACGGTTGTGATCCTCGCGAATACGTCTTCTGGTAGAACTACGACGTTTTCGTTGTCTCGTTCTCCTTGGTCGTAGTCTGGTCTTCGCGATAATGCATCAGCTCGGCCGTTCTTCTTTCCTGGGATATGATGAATTTCGAAGTTGTATTCCATTAGTTCGAGTACTTCCCGGGCTACTCTCCGACTTATCTTCTGCGGAAGCTTCCAGTATTGAAGGTTCATGTGGTCCAAGTAGATTTTGATTTTGTGCGGGGATCCGGCTAGTAACGGTCTCCAGTGTCTAAGTGCTTTGACAATGGCGAGAAGTTCCAGGTCGTAGATATCGTAATTTCTCTCGGCTTCATTCAGTGTGGCTGAGTAGTATCTGAGAGGGTGCTTTTTGCCGTTTTCCTTCTTCTGGAGTAGTACTGCTCCAGTCACGAATCCTGACGCGTCCACTTCCAGCTTGAATGGGTCGTCTAGTTTTGGATGGGCTAATACTGGTTCTTCCGTTACTAGGGTCTTGAGTTTCTTGAAGGCCTCGTCTTCTTTGTCCGTCCATCTCCATTCCGTGTCTTTCCTCGTGAGTTTATTGAGTGGTTTGGCGTGTGTAGCGAAGCCGCGAATGAAGAGTTGGTAAAAATTACAGAAGCCTAGGAATGAACGTACGTCGCGGACTTTCGTTGGTGTGGGCCAGTCTTTGATGCCGGAAATTTTTACCGGGTCCATACGTGTTACCCCCTTTTCAAGGATTACCCCCAGGTAATCCATTCGCAGCTTGTTAAAGAGGCATTTTTCAAGTTTGAAGTAGAGGTCGTGGTCCATGGCAACCTGTAGTATGTCGCTTACGGCTTCTTCATGTTCTTTTTGTCCTGCCGGGTCCCTTGTAGCTATACCGATGTCGTCCATGTAAACTCGTATAATGGTGCCTTTTTGTTCGTGTTTCGCAATGGTATCTTGGTATATGGTGTTCATCATAGTTTGAAAGGTTGCCGGTGAGTTGGTGAGTCCGAAGTACATAGCGGTGGGTTCGAAGAGTCCGTACCGAGTTTTGAACACTGCTTTGTGTTCGTCCCCTTCTCGTATTCTTACATTGTTGTATCCCCATCGGACGTCCAGTTTGGTGTAGGTATGCGCTTGACTGAGATCCGTGATGAGGTCGGATATGAGAGGGAGGGGGTATTGGTTGCGGATGGTGACCGCGTTGATCTTCCTGTAGTCTTGTACCAGCCGTAGTTTCCCGTCCTTCTTCTTGATAAAGAAAAAGGATGATGCGTAAGGCGATTTGGAGGGTCATATGTACCCCTTCTTTAACTGTTCGTCCAGGAACTCCTTGAGCTTGCCATCTTCTTCCTGTGTCATAGGATAGACCTTGCAGTCGATCGCTGGTGGCGTGTTTTCTTTAAACTCAATTGCATGATCCCAGGGTCGAGAAGGGGGGAACCGGTTGGAAGCTTCTTCGCTGAAAAGTTTCGCAAATTGCTCGTAAGCTGGGGGAAGTTCTACTTTGTTATGGAATTGCTTAGCTTCGATAGCTAGTTCCGTCGCAGTGATGCGTAGATGGTTGTTTTCCTCCAGTTCTTCGACGATGTCTTCCTTTTCTTTTTCCGTGATTGTGGTTCCTATGATGTGATGTTCCTGACCGGGGTTGATTGATCGGATTACTATTGGCAGCATCTTCTTGTGTATAGTGGCGTATCTCCAGTTGATCATGGGTTCATATACGGCCAGCCAGGGGTATCCTAACACTAGGTCTTTGTTTCCTAGATCGGTGACTAGAAAGCGCATTTTTTGTCATTGTTGATTAGTTTGGACGTTGAGGTCTACGAAGTGGGTGATACTGCCCGCTTTGTTCTCCGTATTATCTATGTTCCATATCTTCCTCGGGCGTTCTAATGTTTGTAATCCGAGACCCATTCTTTTGGTGAACGAAGGATGTATGAAGTTGTCCGTTGCTCCCGAGTCTACTAGTGTTTTAATGTCGGCCATAGCGTAATTCGTGCGGATCGAGACTGGAATTCGAAGAGATCGATAGCGAGTCATGATTACAGAATTACAATTGACTGCCCTCACCCAGGCCGATGGGTTCAGGCGTTCTGAAAACCCTCTTTCCCCCACATTTCTTGGAGGATGAGGTCCTTTACATCGTCCGTTTCTCCTGCCACCCCTGCCAACCAATCCTTTGCCCTTTGTTGTGGGGGTGCCGTGTTGGCCGCTTGGACTTGTGTTGGGGTTTCTTCTTGTGTATAGTAGTCGGTCTCGGTCATCCGACTAGTGGTTGCTCGTCTGCGTGGTTGTGGACAGTTTTGTGAGAAGTGTCCGGTCTGGTTGCAGTTATAACAGACGACTGTCCTTATGTCTCGGGGTGGAGGTCCTCCTCCCCTTCTATATCCTCCTCATTGTGGCCTTGGGATGAAGGGTCTGTTTGCGTCTCCTACTTCCGCTACTCTTGCGCGTGTCCTATCGGCTGACGTATCCATTGCGTTTGGGTCGAATCTGGATGGTGGTGGTCCTCGTGGCGGGCCCCAGTTGGGGGCCTGTGGCCTCCAGTGGGGTTGTGCGGATGAAGGGGGAGTCTTGTTTTTGAAGTTATCGAGACGTGCCTTCATGTGGATATACTGTTTTTGTCGGCGTAAGGCGCATCTTTTCCAGTCTTCGAAGGTGTGAGGTTCATCCAGCTCGTATACCTTCATGAATAGAGCTCGTGGTAGTCCCGCCGTGAATCGATCAATCGTTTGTCGGTCGTTCAGGTTGTAATGAGCTTTCCTTGCCAGGCGTTCGAACTGAACCACGTACGCATCAATGTCTTCTCCTGTCATTTTAATCCCTTTTTGAAGTTCGGCTTGAGCTTGTTCTTCTTCCAGGATGTTGGAGAATTGTTTGGCAAATTCGGTGGCGATGTGGTTCCACAGGGTCTGGGAGTATTGACTTACTCCCCTTCATACCTCTTGATTTAGCCATTCGAGCATGGTTAATGTCCATTCGCTGACGTTGACTCCTTTGACGTATCCTAGGAATAGGAGTGATCTTCGGTATTCATTTTGCATGATGGGGGCGTCCAAGTTCATCCCCCAGTATACGTGCCATTGTGTCAAGAAGGCTTCGTATTTAGTGCGGTCTCCGTCATATACTGTCGGAGGTTCACCTGACAGTCTGTCTGATCCGTGTCCTCCGCCTCCTCCTATTCCGGGAGGGGGGTCTCTTCCTGGTGGTCCTGGGGGTCCTTCTCCTCCTGGTGGTCGTCCTCCTCCTGGGAATCCTCCACCTGTGGGCCCTTGTCCTGGAAATCCCCCAGGAAGTCCTCCTGGCGGTGGTGGCGGTCCAGCCGGTGGGTCTGGTTGATCCGGGCCTATTGCTCTGAATAATGCCGCGTCGTCTGCCGTCATTCTGTGACCCGTAGAGGGATTGATGGGATTGAGGATTGCTTCTGCTTCTTCTCGGATGCGTTGTACTTCTTCTATGGTTTGGACTTCTGTAGCCATGGGACTTCTGATGTGAATTTCTTCTGGGACCGTGATGTGTAAGGACTCAGCTATATGTGCTAGTAGGCTCGAGTCGTCTCCTGTTCCCGGTCTTATCTCGCTTTCTGTTGCGGTGTGATCTTCTGCCGGTTCTTCGTGGCTTGACTCTGAAGGTGCTTGTTCCCTTGGCTGTTCTTCTTCGCTTTCGTCTTCACTACTACTGTCTCCGTCGAGTGATCCCCAGTCGTCTCCGTGAAGTTCTCTTGAATCGATGTCGCAGCGGTAATGTCTTCCTGCTGGTCTGATGACGTCCCACCTATTATCTATTGGGTTCCACGTAATCTCCGTCCAGCAGAAGTTGGAGTAGTTGAACTCAACTGGTCGGTATCTGATAGCTTCTCCTGGGAAGTCGACGAAGTATCCGGTGTCTCCTCTGTATTCTCTCCACCTTGCTGCGCCTAGGAATCGTCGTGGTACTGATCGTTCTCCTCTTGTCTCAAGGCTATAGGTTCTGAAGTTTCTCCACTGATCTCTTGTGGTGAACGCCACGGTTGGGGGATCTTGGTCTTAATGTAACGCTACCACAGCATCAGTCCGACTTGGACGCGTATGATGACGTTCACGACTTAGCGAGTTTCGAGATATCGTAGGTAAGTGCGGAGGATACCCTGGTAGACGACTAAGGCGGTCCAAAGAGCCCGAAGGGTTAGGACCAGGGTCACGAACACTTGTTGACGCCGAATGACGAAAGCCTTAGACTCGAAGGTCAAGGACGATGATAGATCGAGGTGCGAAGACCCGAGAGTAGACGAGTACAAGTGGTATTCTGAAGAAGACCAAGATGGCGTATCTTGGTCTTCTAAGGCCACTATTTATACATATGAGAGGTGGCTTTGAAGCTCCTCTATGAGTCCGACAGCCCGTAGCGTAAGTAGCTCGAACCCTACTACCGCTATCCTAGTAATGAGTCATACCAGCAATCACATGCTAGCACGACGTGTGGTGACTAAGTCCATGACTAATTCCTACTTACTATCGTAGTCATAACCGTATAGTAAGAGTTCACTTCCTCCCCTGTAACGTGCGTCTGTCCGTAAAGTCCCAATTGTGACATTAAGGATGCTGGCATAACAGTGCTACAGTCTGCGCCACATACGCCACAACAGAATGGGTGCGCTGAGCGCTTTATGCGCACCATAATGGACAAAGCTCAGGCCATGCGCCTTGATGCTTGTTTACCACAGAGTTGGTGGGAATTTGCAGTCCAACACGCTGCACATTGTTATAATAGAACCCCCATAAGTCGCCTTCAATGGCAGACTCCTTACAAACTATTACACAATGAACTCCCTGATATATCGCATCTTAGAGTATTTGGTTGTGGTGCCTATGTGCACATTCCAGAAGCTTGCCGGGTGAATAAACTTTCCCCTAAAAGCAAGCTCATGATCTACCTTGGTAGAGGACCTGGAATGAAGGCTGATGTCTTCATGCGCACACCGAACACCTTGTTCTATTCAGACAAGGCACTCTTTGATGAAGCTCTATTTCCTAGGTGTCTTAAAGACAATCCTAGACGTGAGCCCTGAGGTGTAACTCAGTTAGATGATACAGTTCCCCATGAGCTGTCTAAAGACCATACCACTCCTGGTGATGATGATGACCCACCACCTGAGCCTCCTATTACCAAAGGGAGAAGCACTCCCCAGCCGGCCACTGGACCCCCTCCTAGTACTCATACTAGAGGGATTGGATCGCAGCTACCTCCGCCTTTACCCCCTGACCCAGTACCTGGTCCTAGTGAACCTAGGCGATCGGGGCGTACAAGGAAATTAGTTACTCATCCTGATAATGTCTATGGGGATAGGCCCCCTACTATGATTATTCGAGACATTGTGCGGATTCGCACATGGCGACAAATGACACAGCCACAGCAGGGTAGCTCCCAGCAGCGTCCACGTCAAGATCAGACGGTCTCAGGTGATGATCCTGAACAAGCCGTTTCTGATTCTTCCAGTGCGCAGAGTGATACTCCGCAGGATTCAGACGAAGTAGATCAGCAATTGCTGATCCGCCTAGCTCAGGAAGGGGGAGTCAGATTTCTAGATCTTCTGCTCACCAAAGCAGTCTCACCAGTGGATCTAGAGTCACCTGATACCTCTAATATTCGCGAATGGACCTATCAGGACATTCTTAAAATGCCAAGTGAACCCCAGGAGGAGTGGCATAATGCGTGCCAAGAAGAGCTTGCTTCTCTTCGCAAACGCAAAGTCTATGATCTTGTTAACCCACCAAAAGGCAGAAGGGTAATCAAGAATAGATGGGTATTTGACTTAAAGTCAGATGGCCGTAAAAAAGCCAGGCTAGTTGCCAAAGGCTTTTCTCAGGTTGAAGGCATAGATTATGATGAAATATTCTCGCCAGTGGTACGGTTTGAGACTGTCTGGATGATGCTCGCGCTTACAGTGCTGAAGGATTGGCACATCTCTGGACTTGACATCAAAACTGCCTTCCTGTATGGAGACCTTGACGAGGAACTCTACATGGAACAACCTGAAGGGTTTAAAGACCCTAGCCAACAAAATAAAGTCATGCGCCTTAGGAAAGCTATTTACGGACTTAAACAAGCTGCACTCGCTTGGTGGAGAGCGCTTGATAAGTCTATGAGCACCCTTGGCTGCACATGACTTCAATCAGACTCAGGTCTGTTTGTGAATGAAGACAAAACAATTGTAGTTATTGTTTATGTCGATGACGTCCTCTTCCTTGGAAAAAGAAAAAAGGACATAGCATCCCTGAAGAGACACTTCATGGAAATATGGGAATGCAGAGACCTTGGTGATACCAAAGAGTTCTTACGCATGCACATACTACACTCTAAGGGTAGACTCCTACTAGATCAGCAGGACTACCTTCAGAAAGTGCTGCAGCTTTTTAATCTGATTAACACCAAATCAGTACCTACTCCACTACCGGAAGGGTATCATCCATCCCCTAATAAGGGAACTGCAACCCCAGAACTCCAAGTGTCCTACCAACAAGTGATAGGATCTCTCCTATACATTATGATTGGTACGCGACCAGATATTGCCTATGCTGTTACAAAAATGGCGCAGTTTGCTGCCAACCCATCTGAGGACCATTACAAGTGTGCACTTTACATATGCCGCTATTTACTTGGTACCTCAAACTATGCTTTAGTCTTTGATGGCAAAAGCAATGGTGGTATAATAGCATATGCAGATTCTGATTGGGCTTCTGACCCGGTCACCAGAAAGTCCACTACAGGCTACTTAGTAAAAATGGCAAATGGAGTATTCTGCTGGAATTCTAGAGCACAGAAATCTATCGCGCTCTCATCCACTGAAGCAGAGTACATGTTGCTGTGTGATACAAGCAGACAGTTGGTCTGGATTCGCTCGCTCTTTAGTGAGCTTGGAATAAACCTTGGACCAATTCCATTGTGCGGAGATAATCAAGGCTCCATATTTTTATCTTCTAATCCTGTTCAGGAAAAACAGATCAAACATATTGATCTACGTCACCATTACATTTGTGATGTGATCCGTGAAAAGAAGATAGAATTATTCTTCATTGAAGGAGCTGAGAACCCCGCCAATCTTTTTACTAAGAATCTGGGTCGCATTAAGTTCCTTAAATTCAGGGAACAACTAGGGCTAGAGTTTGGCAATTTGCCACCTGTGCACACCATGCCTGATGATGGTGACTTGTGAAGGAAGTTATAGAGAAGCTTGTCTGCTCTTCGGAGCATATGTTTCTCTATGTCCTCTGTGTTCATCGCTTCTTCTTTGTGAAGAACAGAACAGGACAGAATCACCGTTTTCTCTCCTAGACATGGTGCAATGTCGCTTCATTAGCAGACACTGTAGCGGTATGACAATCGCGCTACGCCAAGCCAAGTGAAAGTGGGTGAACTGCGTTGGGTGAGACTCAAGCTTGGCGCGGAGATAAATCACGCGCTAGACCTACAGTCGACGTGGAGCGGGCACACACTAAAAGACCTTTATTCAAGGTCAAAGCACGCGGTGTCACACAGGCGGCAGGCTGAGTGGAGAACCAAGAGGACAAGTTAGATTGGAGACGGTAAGGAAATACAGAGGAATGCGCACCTGAGTGGAGAACCAAGAGGACAAGTTGGTTCCACTCAGGATGCTACAGGCAAGCTTAAGTATCTACTGCGGCTGAGATTAAGTCGGAGCTTAAACACTGTTACTAAGTGTAAAGTAATCGACTATGACTAAAGAGCTGACGCGTCGTGTCTATTAATAGCCTTATCTTTAGTGCTGACTGATGCACTGTCATCAAGGCTGACTACGTATGACGTGTCGCTGAGTAAAACCTAATACAGCGCGTAATACATGCCTACTAAGCAGTAATCTAGAGCGTACTAGAAGGTTCTATCCTTATCTACCAATCATAGAGTTCTGTCCGTATATAGAATGTGACCATAAGGGGTTGTCCCGTATAGGGAGTACTTTCCCATGGTCACGTGATCAAAAGTGCACGATATTTCACGTGACTAACTAGAGAACGTGATGGCAGGTCACGTGATCCACAAAAGGCGAAAATGAACGCGTCCGTGACATCACCCCCCTCCTTAAGGGCTGACGTCCGCGTTGGCCTCTGTGTTAACAAATGGATTCTGCCAAGGTAAGGACGCGTATAGGAGAGCCGCTATCTTTCTAGGAGCGCCCGGGTTCTGTTGATGGAACTGCTCAACTTTTTCTGGGGCGTTTGCTAGATTCTTTGCGGGTTCCCATGTATCCTCGCCTTCGCCATACCCTTTCCAGCGAACGAGGTATTTCAGAGTACGACCGAAGAGTTTAGAGTCTCTTATGTGGTCTACTTCGTACTCTTCTTCTCCCTCAATAACGACTGGATCAGGAGGAGGCGGTAGCAGGCCATTAACTTCATTTCCTTATAAGGAGAGAGGCGATCCACATGGAATACGTCGTGGATACGTAGCGCAGGTGGGAGTGCAAGCCGGTAGTCGACGTCACTTAGTACTTCAGTGACTTCAAATGGGCCTAACTGTTTAGGTCCCAATTTAGACGACTGCTGGTGAATTTTGATTTGTTTGGCTTGCAACCAGACTTTATCTCCAACCTTGAAGACGTAAGACCATGTCTTTGGTCAATCATTCGCTGTTTACTTAAGCGAAGCGCTGCCTTCTGCAGTCCTTTCTAGAGGAAGTCAGCTTTTGAAGACGCTTATCGAGCGTCGGGATACCCGTTGGTCTACTGGCGGGAATTGTGAAGTCCGGTGTATAGCCGTAGAGTAGCTCAAAGGGGGTATGACCCGTGGCTGAGTTGAGTCTACTGTTAATCACGAATTCCGCCGTAGGGAGCAGGTCTGCCCAATCATCCTGTCTCTTGCTAATGAACAAGCGCAAGTATACTTCTACTTCTTGATTTTTGCGCTCTACTTGTCCATTAGCTTGAGGGTGATAGGCTGTAGTGAGACCTGCGTCTATCCCTAACCGCTTATAAAGGGCACGCATGCTCCTTGCAGCAAACTGGGGTCCGCGGTTGCTTATGATTTTACGCGGGATCCCGTGCAAGGGGAAGACTTGCTCAAAGTAGATGGATGCTACCCCATCAGCCGTAATCTGAGAAGTTACTGGGAATAGATGGATCTGCTTGGTGTAGTGATCCACTATGTTAAGGATCATATCCTTCCCACGTGACATAGGGCAGTGGACCGATTAGATCGATCCCAATCAACTGCCATGGACCCTCAGGTACTTCTTGCGGCTGAATGGCTGCTTTGGGGTGTAGATCTTTGCGATAACGCTGGCATCGATCACATCCTTCTACGTATGAGGCGATGAAGCCTGCCATGCGTGGCCACCAGTAATAGCGGCTAACCAGCTCGATGGTTCCGTTCTTCCCAGGGTGACCGGCAGTCGCGGTATCGTGGCATGACTTTACCACGTGGCGACGTAAGGCTCGGTCGTTGGGAACATAAAGTTTCCCCCTGTGATAGACTAAACCGTCTTCTTCCTCCCACAGTGCAACTCCATCCGTAAGAGCCTTAGGAGCAGTCTTTTGTAGTGATTTAAGACCCTCGATGACTTCGGCTTCTTTTATGGATGCGAGTCTAATGCGAACTGCCCAGGGAGTCTACTTCGGGCACGAAGTGAGCTTGTGCGGCATTGAGGAAGTGCTCAGGTTTTAATACTTGAACCTGGCGATTATCCTCATTGTCCCTGAGGTGGTCCTTAGAGAACCGGCTTAATGCATCGGCTTGCATAGAATCTCCTTTCTTGTAAGTGATCTTGAAGATGAAGCGACTTAAGTATAACGCCCAGCGAGCTTGCCGGCGATTTAAGTCCTTCATACTAGCCCACCATTCCATGTTTTTGTGGTCAGTAATCACTTCAAAGGAGATGCCTTCGAGGAAGTGTCTCCAAGTCCTCTAAGGCGCGGATTAAGCCGAGCATTTCCCTGTCGTATATTTCGTAGTTGCGTTCCTCTTTGCTCATAGACTCTGAGCGGTACACGACAGGGTGCCAAAGACCATCGGGATACTTCTGAGTAAGTATGCCGCCCGTAGCAAATCCGGATGCATCTGTTTCTACACGTGTAGGTAGCTGCGGATCGTACACTTTTAGGATGGGTTCCTGTACGAAACGCTCTTTTAACGTGTCGAAAGCTTTCTGCTGCTCCGGATTCCAGTGCCATGGAGTGTCCTTCTTCGTGAGGTCATGCAGGGGTCGGGCAATAGCCGCGAAGTCCCTTGATGAACCTACGATAGAAGTTGGCGAACCCAATAAAAGCCCTTACTTCTTTCAGGGTTGTTGGGGTTGGCCACTCCCTTACTGCGGAGACCTTGCCAGGGTCCATCCGCACTTCTCCGGGGGTTATAATCATCCCGAGATACTCCATTTCTCGTTTCTCGAAATTCGCACTTTTCAGGTTTAAGATAGAGGTCATGATCCTGCAGTCTTTGTAACACCTCTCTCACGACTTTTCGGTGGTGTTTCAGATCGCGACTGTAGATCAGGATGTCGTCCATGTAGACTGGCGACCTCTCCTTGTGCGATGAGATCCGCGAATACGGCGTTCATGAGGGCTTGGAAGGTGGCGGGACTATTGGTCATTCCGAAATACATGACCTTTGGTTCGTATAGTCCACGATTGGTGACGATAGCACCCTTCCATTCGTCTCCTTCTCGGATTCAAATATTATGATAGCCCCATCTCACGTCGAATTTAGTGAAATACTCTGCTCCCTTTAACCGATTAATAATGTCGGCCGCAAGTGGAAGTGGATATCGGTTCTTAATAGTTATCTTGTTAAGACGCCGATAATCCTGGACAAGACGAAGCTTTCCGTCTTTCTTTTTGATGAAGAATACTGGTGATGCCATCGGTGACTTAGATGGGACCAGATATCCTTTACCGATGTGTTCATCCAGGAATTTGTCTAATTCCACTTGTTCTGCGGGTGACATAGGATATGTCTTGACTTTCCAATGCCTGACTGCATCGGGTTCCAAGTCTATGGCATGATCCCACGGTTGATGCTCGGGGAGCCTTTGGGATTCTTCCTCAGAGAATACTTTTGCGAAGTCACGATAGTGCGGGGGTACCATTTCTTCGAACGTCTTCTTTGGTTTAGCATTAATGGCTTTCTCGGCGATTTGCTGAGAATACGTGAAGCCTGCTAGACAGAAGACTTCGTCATGGACCGTGTCCAACACTTTCTCCGCAAGGAGACGGCGGCGTTCCATTCGGTTCGCCATAATGCGCGTCACCTCTATCTCGTGCTCCTCAGGCGCTATTTCAGCGGTGGAGTCGAGACGCATTGTGCCTTCCTGCCAGTCTATTTGCGGATTCCGATTCCTTAGCCAGGGCAGTCCCAGAATGACATTCTCTGGTCCGAGCGAGGTGACATAAAAGTCGTACTTTTCCTCGGTTGGTCCAACCTTGAGTTTTAGTCGAACTTTATGGGTGATACTGCCGGCTTCATTGAGAGTCCCGTCTATGTTATATAGGAGGATTGGACTCTTAAGAGGAATCTGCAACATTTTATGGCGGTCAGCGTACTTTTTGTCTAGGAACAACGAAGTTGCCCCAGAGTCTACCATTGCTGCTACTTTTACAGTACGATGACATCCGGATAAATAGACACTAATATGAAAATGTGATTTTTTATCTTTTGTTTCGGGAATAATAAATGAAGATGAAAGTGCTGCATCAGAATTCATCACTTGCGGCACGGCTACACTCAAAACCGATGTCCTTAAGACTGGTTGAGGAGCTGTTTCAGAGTAGGAACTAGAAATAAAGTTCATCTCGGAGGCAGATGTAGATGTGGAGACAGAAGACGACGAAAACTGAAACACTACTACTATCTAACTTACAGGCAGTCACTGGGTACGTAGGAATTACAGAATTTGAGTCCGAAACGAGGCGAGTCCTGATACAAATACTACAAGAACATGGAGCCGAGTCAAAGTCTGTATTTGAGGGGTCGGTCGCAGCTACACGCGACCCCTTATCTAAAAAGCCGCTTTGAGAGCCTCAATGGTCTCCTGCTGCTTTTTTACCATCTCCATCAATTTTGCCACATCTGCCTGGGACGTCTTTGGCTGAGAGGTAGTAGAGGAGGTGGCTGCTGCCACCGTACTGGATGAGTTGGATGAGGGCGGAGGGGCTGAGGATTCCGTCGTAGCCGCAGCTTTCGCCTTGGCGGGTTTCCCTAGCTTTTTGATCATGCAAACGGGGGCACGGTGACCAGCTTTCTGGCACCAGTTGCAGACGTCCCGCTCGTGATTTCCGTCCTTTTTTGTATGGTCTTTCGACCCACAACCGTAACACTTCCCCTGCATCCATTTTGGTACTCCGCTTGGTTCTTAAAGAACTCGTCCTTCCCCTTGTTGCCCTGCAAGGCTTGTTGGCGCGTGGCGTCAACTTGCATGGCGTCGGGGTCGTGAGACGCGGGCGGATTAGTCTTTCCAGACTTTTCCGCGCGGCGCTGGCGGAGACGTTGGTCGATGAGGGTGGCCATAGCCTTTAAGTCGTCGAAAGTGTCTTGCTTCCTTTCGGTCGTAGCGAGAATGTCCTTAATCTCGTCATTAAGACCGGTATAGAAGCGGTCGCGGAGGTCGGCCTTCGACCATCCAGTCTGTCCGCTATATTGCTCGAATATTGACGTGTATTCGGCAACGGACCTCCTCCCTTGTTTTGTCTTTTTGAGCTCCTCCCGAGCGATGTCGCGTACGTCCATCGGGGAGAAGCGGCGGTTGAACTCTTTCACAAAATTATCATATATCCCCACGAAGGGGAATGAGCCTTGATTAGCTGCCTCCAGATATGGGAGGGCCCAGGTCTTGGCCTCTCCTTCCATTAAGTTCAAGGCGGCAGCGATCCACCTTTCCTCTATCGGCATCCAAGATTGAAGGATCGGCTCCCACGTGTTGAGAGCGTCTCCTTGTGAGGCTGCCCAGTTATGGAAGGCGGCGAGGAAGTGGCGGGCGTCTGTAGAGTTGCCCTTTCCGTCCCATGCTTTGGGGCGGGCCACTATGTCCTTACCTCCAACTTTCTTGGGCTTAGCCTGGGTGGCGGTACAGATGGTGCGGGGGCCGGAGCAGGGTCCGGTTGTGCTGTATGTGATGAGGATGATGAAGACGCCGACATCTTTTCCAATTCTTCTTCTCTTTTCCTTTTGTCCGCTTGGTACTGGGCCTCTCTGAAATCCTGTAGGAGCGCTAGTTGCTCATCAGGATGAAGTTCGTCCCAGTCTTGTATCCGCCCGGTGTATTCCTTTTCCGACTTAGAGAGGGGAGGGAGGGCGAATTTCGAGTGGACTCCTCGAGGATACTGAGCCTGAGCTAGTCGAGCTTTGGCTTTGGCTTTCGGAGCCACAGTCTTCATGGATCGGGGACGGGGGGCGAGAGAGTACAGGGACTATTTCCTCGGCAAAGAGGATGAGGTCTGCGACTGTGAATCGGTTCCGGGGATTTGCGTGGTCCCGGGGTATTCGTTTTCAAGTATTTGTCGCACACCAGGGAAGAAGTAAAGGGCTTGGACAATTGATTCGGCGGTGGTGCGAGGGGGTGCTTCTACTTGGAAGCCTTCGTACCACTCGTCGTTTACAAGGGTTGCGGATGAAGCCGCAGAGAGGTGCCCGACGGTCGGGGAGGAGGAGAGTGCAATGGAAGGTGTAGGAGATGAGGGGCGTGAACGCGGCTCCTCTAGAACTTGAAGTGATGCGGTGGCAGAGGCTTCTGGGGACAATTGAGTTGGTGGGGTAAGGGCTTGTCTCCTCCTAAAGAGACGTCGTAGGCGGGCACGAGTGTTCGCAAATAAGCGAGGCAGGGTGAAAGATGTAAAGGTGGTTGTTAAAGACGTCGGGATACGACGGCCGCGAAACACTAAGCCGAAGGTGAAGGGAGGGTCGGATCAAGCAAGACCGATACACAGTGATGTTTCACACTGCGCGAGGCTGCGGCGATAACCAAACACTCAGGAAATATGGTATGGAAGGTGTAGAGCCACAAGGCTGTCTGCCTCAGTCTTCTCGACCTTTTGGCTGCCTCTCACGCCGAAGCGCTCTCAAACTTTTCTGTTTACTTCGCGTACAGCTGTCGCAGGCTAGGCCTGGCTGGCTCGAAGTCAAATTGCAGCTTATCTGGCATGGTGACCAGTTCTGCAACCTGTGCCCAGAGCAGTCTACTGATGACCAGATAGACCCAATAAAGGCAAGCACACTGTATGCCGGTTTTACGGACACTACAAATGTACCACGACTGCACAGATTCTGCTTACGAAGGTCCGCAGGCAAAGAGTGAGGTGGATAACACCAGGGACTGGTGGACGTCTACCACCTAAAGAGAAGATCAAACGACTGGTGAGCGATGAAGGGCTCAAGAGTGTGAAGGAACTTGTCCTAATGTAGCGGTATGACAATCGCGCTACGCCAAGCCAAGTGAAAGTGGGTGAACTGCGTTGGGTGAGACTCAAGCTTGGCGCGGAGATAAATCACGCGCTAGACCTACAGTCGACGTGGAGCGGGCGCACACTAAAAGACCTTTATTCAAGGTCAAAGCATGCGGTGTCACACGGCGGCAGGCTGAGTGGAGAACCAAGAGGACAAGTTAGATTGGAGACGGTAAGGAAATACAGAGGAATGCGCACCTGAGTGGAGAACCAAGAGGACAAGTTGGTTCCACTCAGGACGCTACAGGCAAGCTTAAGTATCTACTGCGGCTGAGATTAAGTCGGAGCTTAAACACTGTTACTAAGTGTAAAGTAATCGACTATGACTAAAGAGCTGACGCGTCGTGTCTATTAATAGCCTTATCTTTAGTGCTGACTGATGCACTGTCATCAAGGCTGACTACGTATGACGTGTCGCTGAGTAAAACCTAATACAGCGCGTAATACATGCCTACTAAGCGTAATCTAGAGCGTACTAGAAGGTTCTATCCTTATCTACCAATCATAGAGTTCGTCCGTATATAGAATGTGACCATAAGGGGTTGTCCCGTATAGGGAGTACTTTCCCATGGTCACGTGATCAAAAGTGCACGATATTTTACGTGACTAACTAGAGAACGTGATGGCAGGTCACATGATCCACAAAAGGCAAAAATGAATGCGTCCATGACAGACACCTGACTCTAAGCCTTATTGAACTCCACAAGGTAGTTCACATGTCCTGTCCCTGATGGGGACATAGTAATGACACTCCAAGTTGGAAGATATCATTAATGATCATCATTCACAACTTAATGAGACGTGTTAGAGACAGTTGTAGTCTCACCGACTCTTACGCAACCCTCACTTGATGCTCATCCCCAACGCTCATGAGGTTCTTGCTGTTTGCTTAGACGCGCTTTAATTAGCTGCACTAAGCAAGGGGGAGTGTTGGAACGTAATAAGTACGTAAGGCCCTTATCTATAGCAGTTACGACATTACTGCCAGTATGTTTTCCTATTATGGTAGTTAGGATACGTACTATACTGGGCACAATTCGCCTCTGAGCGAAAAGAAGTCTCATGACTAAGTTGAAGTGGTAATTTACGTCAGGTGTATGTAAAAACGCGATATTGTGGACGCCTGTACTCATCACTTTTGCGCTTCTGGACATGGTGGGGCCATAGGGTATATAATGCCTCCTATGGGGAGGGAGGTGAATATAGATTCACTCTCTTTCTCACTTGTGCACCCTCTCCACTCTATAGTCTCTCAACCTACTCAAAGGTGAGGACACCATGCCTGATAGCTGCGTGCATTGCTGCACTTTACCTTTGTATACCTATTGTGACTCTACTGGCACCTATTGCAGACACCCAGCCATCTTCCCTGAAGACTCTGTAAACCATTGATATCACCCATGCAGGAACCCACAATACGCAAGTGCCTAAGTCAGGCAAACATCCGTGGTAGACGTTACAGTAATGGTGCGGTTAAACCGCTTGGCTTTCCCGTTCGACTGTGGTGAACCTGGCATCGTCAGGTGATGCTCTATCCCTCTCTGCTTGAGAATGTCCTGTACTTGGCTCGCCATGTACTCGCCTCCACAGTCAGAGTGGAGTACATGCAGTTTGTGTGATGTCTGGGTTTCACCCCAAGACAGATACATTTGCAGTGCTTTCACAAACTGATCCTTCAACTTAATGAAGTACACCACTGCATGTTTGGAGTGGTCGTCTATGAAGGTGGTGGTGTACAAGGAGCCTTGTAGGGACTGAGTTTGTATTGGACCGGCTAGGTCACTGTGTACAACCTTGAATATACATGTTGTCCTTTTGGTGAAGGACGCAGAGAAGGGCTGGCGAGTGGATTTACCCAACTCACACCCACAACACACAGTAGAGTGCGTGGTAGAGCCATCAATGTCCATGCCTGTGGTGAAAGAGGGACCATATGCCTTAAGAGCAGCGAGGGAGAGGTGTTACGTTTTGTTCTTGGACTGCCCAGCCCAGTTGTGAACTCTGACGTGTTCGTGATGACCCAACATGTCAGTAGTAATGTGTCATGGACTTTGGATACTACCTCGTGTTCCGCTGACTGATAGCCTCTATTGTTGTGCGTGATGAGACTTACTATGCTGACTGATGCTTGCTATTGTTGTACGTGTACGATATTACAATACGGATGACTGATTCCTAGGATTGGTGTACTAGGGTTCACGCTACTTATGCTATTGGCTACTGTAACGCTACCACGGCGCTCAGCTCGACTTGAGCTTGTGGAAGGACGTTCACTACTTAGCTGATCGCAGAAAATCGCGTCCTATTAGCACTAAGGCAACTCCGACTTGTCGTGTCGAAAGGGCCAGACTCCTAGACTCGAAGGTCAGGATTATAAGCGAAGTCTTCCCCTAGAAGTAGAGAAGGACTTCAAGAATTCCTCGGAAGAGTAGAAGACGAGAGTGGTATTTGAAGAAGACCAAGATGGCGTATCTTGGTCTTCGCAGCCCACTATTTATACATATTGCAGAGGCAGCTTTAAAGCTCCTCTTAAACGTAACGACTAGTAGCAGTAATAGCTCGAACCCTACTACCGCTATCCTAGTAATGAGTCATGCTAGCAAACACATGCTAGCACAACGCGCTGACTGATCCTATCTGTCCATGACTAATTTCTACTTACTACCGTAGTCATAACCGTATAGTAAGCGTCTACATCCGTCCTCCGTATTCTATGTGTGAGTCCATGAGGCCCCGACCGTAACATCACCCCCTTTTCAGGAGCGACGCCCACGTTGCCGGCGGTCACCG
>JAKELG010000317.1:0-42282 GCA_021527035.1 Lactarius vividus | reverse complement strand
GTGGCGTTGATCGGAGAGGGTCTTCTGTCTTCTATTGCTGCGGCCCTGACGAAGATGTCATCGGGTAATACCGTGACGTGGTCGTTATCTCCTTCTCCTTGATCGTAGTCCGGCGTCTAGATAGGGCGTCGGCTCGTCCATTCGCCGTTCCCGTTGATGTGGTGAATTCAATATCATACTCGGAGAGTTCTAGTACTTCCCCTGGCTACTCGGCGGCTTATCTTTTGTGGGGAGCGCCAGTATTGGAGGTTCATGTGGTCTGAAAATACTTTGATTTTGTGTGGGGATCCTGCCAAGTAGTGTCGCCAATTTCGAAGCGCTTTGACGATTGCTAGGAGTTCGAGGTCGTAGATGTCGTAGTTTCGTTCCGCTGCGCTAAGAGTGTTTGAGTAGTAGGCGATAGGGTGCCTTTTACCGTCTTCTTTGCGTTGGAGTAGTACTGCTCCTACAGCAAATCCCGAGGCATCTACTTCCAGTTCGAATTGATCTTTCAGTTCCGCGTGTGCTAATACTGGTTCTTCTGTGACGAGCTTCTTGATCTTATCGAACGCTTCTTGTTCCGTGGTTGTCCATGTCCATTCGGTGTCTTTGCGTGTCAGTTTGTTGAGGGGTCGTGCGTGCGTGGCGAAATTTCGAATGAAAGCGCGATAAAAGTTGCAGAAGCCTAGGAATGATCGTACCTGTTTGACGTTTTTGGGGTTCGGCCAGTCTTTGATACCCGAAATTTTGACGGGGTCCATGCGTGTCACCCCCTTTTCAATGATTACCCCCAGGTAATCGATGCTCGGGGCATGGAAGATGCATTTTTCTGGTTTGAGGAATAGGTCGTTTTCTTCCAGAAGATCCAGTATGTCGTGTACCGCGTCGATGTGTGCTTGTTCTGTTGATCGAGTTGCTATTCCTATGTCGTCCATATATACCCTGATGATTGTTCCCTTTGTTTCGTGATACGCTATGAGGTCTTTGCAGATTTCGTTCATCATGGTTTGGAAGGTTGCCGGGGAGTTTGTCAGTCCGAAAAACATTACCGTTGGTTCGAACAGCCCGTATTTCGTTTTGAACGCTGCCTTTTCCTGGTCGCCTTCTTTGATTCGTACATTGTTGTATCCCCAGCGGATGTCCAGTTTGGTGAATATGAATGCTCCGCTTAGGTCGGCGATGAGTTCCGGGATGAGGGGAAGAGGGTATTGATTGCGTATGGTCCAGTTGTTGATATTCCGGTAGTCCTGTACGGGGCGTAGTTTTCCGTCCTTCTTTTTGATGAAGAAGAATGATGATGCGTACGGGGATTTAGAGGGTCTGATGTACCCTTTTGCCAGTTGTTCGTCGATCCATTCCTTAAGTGCCGCGTCTTCCGCTTGGCTCATGGGATAAACCTTGCAGTCGATGGTGTCTGGTGCGTTTGGCTTGAAGTCGATTGCATGATCCCATGGTTTTGACAGCGGGAATCGGTTCGATTCTTCCTCGCTAAAGATCTTGACGTGTCGTTGATATTCCTGTGGTACCGTTTTTGCTTCCGTGTATTGTTTTGCCTCGATCGCCATTTCTGTCGACATCGTCGCACGTAGGCGAGTTTCTTCGAGATCGCATTCTTTTCTGAGCTGTGATTCGATCTTCTGTTTGTTGGGTAGTAACAGCTTTTCGAGTACAAGCCTGGCGATTACTGGGTCTATCCGAGGTTTTGTGGGGTTGATGGTTCGGAGGACAACTGGGTACTCAGCTTCGTTTAAAGTGGCCGTGGCCCATTGGATGTTAGGTTGGAACGTTGCCAACCATGGGTAGCCAAGTATGATGTCTTCTCCTCCTACGTCGGTGACCAGGAATCGCATTTCCTTTTTGACTCCCTTAGTTTGTACTTCCAGATCCACGCAGTGGGTGATTTTACCCCCTTTGTTGTGCGTGCCGTCAATGTTCCAGATCTTTCGATGACGGTCTAGCTCTTTGAGGCCTAGCCTCATTCGTTTGACGAAATCCGGATGTATGAAATTGTTAGTGGCTCCGGAGTCCACTAATGCTCGTTTGTCGGCCATGGCGTAACTTGCGCGCAATGAAACTGGAACATGCATAGATTGATAGCGCGTTATGAACACAGAATTACACCGTAATGCCCTCACCCAGGCCGTCGGGTTCAGGCGCTTTGAAAATCCTCTCGCCCCAATAGGTCCCGAACTACCAAGTCTCTGGCTTCGTCATCGAGATTCCGTACTCCGTTTATCCAACTGGTCGCCCGTTCTTGTGGCGTGTCAGTGGTGGCGCGGGCGCCGCGGCTACTGCCGTTGTCGTCCTCAAATTGGATGAGGGGTTCTTCTGTGATGCTTTGAACTTCCTCGATGAAGGCTCCTCGTCCCTGGCGAGGTTGCCAGTTCGTATTGGTGCGTTGGCGACGCGGTTGGCGACAGTCTCGTTGGAAATGGCCTGCTTTGCCGCAGTTGTAGCAAAGGAGGTTCTTCTTGTCGATAATTCCTTGATTGGGTCGTCCCCCCTGTTGGGTATAGGGAGGTTTAGCGTAATCAATTTCTTCTGATCCTGCCAAACGGGCGCGGACTCTTCCAGGCGTAGTGTCCATGGCGTCAGGGTGGTTCCTAAACGCTTGCCATCCTTGATGGGGTTGCTGAGGGCGGTTTGGAGCATTGAACGTTCTAAGAGAGGTGTTGCTCGGCTTACCGGGTCCCGGGGGTTTACGTCCCCCCAAACGCGTTTGCAGGTGCATCCATTTGCGCTGTTGTTCCAGCGCTGCTACTTTCCACTGGGCATACGTGTTTGGGCTGTGGAAGTTATAGGCGTTCTTGTACAACTCCACTGGGAGTCCACTCGTGAATTTGTCCAATACCAGGGAGTCGTCGAATCGGTATCCGGCTTCCCTTACCGCCTTCTCGAACTTGGCTATATATGAGTCGATGTCTTGTCCTTCCATGCGGAAACCTTTCTGGAGCTCTTGTTGCGCCCTTTCCTTTTCGAGGGTGTCAGCGAACGTGTTGCGGAAGCCGAGTTCGATAGCTTCCCAGATCCATCTGTCGTAGGGGCCGTGCTTAGCCTTGTAGGCCTTGATCCACTTGGTGGTGGAGAGGACCCATTCGTTGACATGTTCCCCTTGGATATAGGTCAGGAAGATTAGTGCTTTGCGGTAGGGAAGGGTGAACGCAGGGTTGTCGTAATTGGTTTCTACGAATAGCTCCCATTGGGTGAGGAATTGTTGGACTTTGGTGCGGTCTCCGGTGAATACGAGGGGTTCCTTGCCCATAAACTTCTCGGGCTTGGTCCCGCTTGATACATTGGGTCCGGTGAAGAGGGGTCCTCCCGGATCGCCTCCTCTGTCGCCTCCTCCACCGCCTCCTCCACCGCCTCCTCCGTGTCCTCCTGGAGGGGGGTCTTCTCCGCGGCTGATGCGCGCGGGTTCCTGGAACGTGGCAGGTTGCTCGGTGATAGTGGTGGTCATGTCTGTGGGGATGGACTCAGCTAATAATCCCAGCTGCGCTTCTTCTTCTTCGGCTTGTGCTTCGAGGATTCGAATTTCCTCTGGATTGCTTCCCAATGAAGGGGATGGTGCGGGTGTCTTTGGAGTGGGAGAGCGGACCGGTTCTTCCTCTTGTCCGTCGATGGGGCCCCACTGGTCTCTGGTGGTGACCTCGCTTTGTAATATGTCAAGTTTGAGGCTCGATCCTGCGGGTCGGACAACTTGTAGTTTGTAGTGGAGGGCGTCCCACTTGAGTTCTGTCCAACAGGTGTGTTCAAAGTTAAATTCTACCGGGATGAGTCCGGTCTTTCCGTCCTTGTAGGTGTAGAGGACTACGTAGCCTGGGTCTCCTTGTTCTGTCTGCCAAAAGGCCTCTTTGAGGTATTGCTTGGGGACGTTGCGTTCCCCTCTTCTGTCAATGTGGTAGGGTCTGAATGGAATCCAAAGGTCGCGGGTTGTTACTGCGGAAGCCACGTTGAAGGATCTTGGTCTTAATGTAACGTCTACCACGGACGTCTGCCTGACTTAGGCGCTGTTGTAACGTGGGTTCCCTCGGGGATGGAATCTGCGTGTATCCGCTAGTGGGAAGACTGCGGGATGAGGCTGATACGTGCCAGTGGAATCTCTATACGTATAGAGGGTTTCTTCTACGGGGACTCCTGCTGGCGGGCTTGGGACGGTGTGGACGTATTCCCACTGAAGGTTGTCTACGATGTAGTAGCAGTGAGTCGGACGGGCGGTTCTAGCGTTGAGGTATTCAAAGACGAGGTGGCATGTGGTACCAGGCGGATAAGGCACTACGGGCGAATCTACCATTCACGAGGAAAGATGGAGATAGTGTCACGGGGATCCCTCTTGGTCTCTAAGGGATATGCCGGAGCTAGTTCGCTTAAGGGATGTTGCAAGCCCTTAGCACAGAAGACGAGTTAGACAGTGGTATTCGAAGAAGACCAAGATGGGGATCCTGGTCCGTAGTACTACGAGCTTAAATACAAGTAAGGGAGCTAGTTCCAGCTCCGCTCGAACTCGTAGGTAACCAATAGCGTAAGTAGCGTACTCTAATAATAGAATGCGCAGTCATACTCGTAATCCGAAACACGTACAACAATAGAGGTCATCAGTCAGCCGAGACACGAGGTAACAAGATCCGAAGTCCATGACGTATTACTCCCGACACACCGAGTCATCACGAATGTGTCAGTGTTCACAACCGGACTGGGCAATTCGGGACGAAACGTAACATTCACGACAACCGGTTCTTCCGTAACGAGCTTCTTGATTTTGTCAAACGCTTCTTGTTCCGTCGTTGTCCATGTCCATTCCGTGTCCTTTCGTGTAAGTTTGTTAAGGGGACAGGCGTGTGTGGCAAAATTTCGAATGAAAGCGCGGTAAAAGTTGCAGAAACCTAGGAACGATCGCACCTGTTTGACGTTTTTGGGGTTTGGCCAGTCCTTGATACCGGAAATTTTGACAGGGTCCATGCGTGTCACCCCCTTTTCAATGATTACCCCCAGGTAATCGATGCTTGGAGCGTGGAAGATGCATTTTTCCGGTTTGAGGAATAGATCGTTTTCTTCTAGTAGGTCCAGGATATCGTGTACCGTGTCGATGTGCGCTTGTTCCGTTGTCCAAGTAGCTATACCTATATCGTCCATGTATACCCTGATAATCGTGCCTTTGGTTTCGTGGTACGCGATGAGGTCTTTGCAGATCTCGTTCATCATGGTTTGAAACGTTGCCGGTGAGTTGGTTAGCCCGAAGAACATTACCGTTGGTTCGAAAAGTCCATATTTCGTTTTAAACGTGGCCTTTTCCTGGTCTCCCTCTTTGATCCTTACGTTGTTGTAGCCCCAGCGAATGTCCAGCTTGGTGAATATGAACGCTCCGCTTAGGTCTGCGATAAGTTCTGGGATGAGTGGGAGGGGATATTGATTGCGTATCGTCCAGTTGTTGATGTTCCGGTAGTCCTGTACAGGGCGTAGCTTTCCGTCCTTCTTTTTGATGAAGAAAAAGGATGATGCGTACGGGGATTTAGAGGGTCTGATGTACCCCTTGGCCAGTTGCTCGTCGATCCATTCCTTGAGCGCCTTGTCTTCCGTTTGACTCATTGGGTAGATCTTGCAGTCGATCGTGTCCGGTGCGTTTGGTTTGAAATCGATTGCGTGATCCCAGGGTTTTGACAGCGGGAAGCGATTGGATTCTTCTTCGTTGAAGATTTTGACGTGTCGTTGGTATTCTTCCGGGACCGCTTTCTTTTCCGTGTACTGCTTGGCTTCTATGGCCATTTCGGTTGACATTGTTGCGCGTAGACGAGTGTCTTCAAGGTCGCATTCCCGTCGTAGTTGCTCTTCGATCTTCTGTTTGTTGGGAAGTAGCAGCTTTTCGAGTACAAGTCGTGCTATGATCGGATCTATTCGTGGTCTCGTGGGATTGATGGTGCGGAGGATGATTGGATACTCAGCTTCGTTGAGCGTAGCCGTCGCCCATTGGATATCGGGTTGGAAGGTCGCTAGCCATGGATATCCCAATATTATGTCTTCTCCTCCTACGTCGGTTACTAGGAATCGCATTTCTTTGATTATTCCCTTGGTTTGTACTTCCAGATCCACGCAATGGGTAATTTTGCCCCCTTTGTTGTGCGTGCCGTCAATGTTCCAGATTTTTCGATGACGGTCTAGTTCTTTGAGGCCCAGCCTCATTCTTTTGACGAAGTCCGGATGTATGAAGTTGTTGGTGGCTCCGGAATCCACTAGTGCTCTCTTGTCGGCCATGGCGTAACTTGCGCGCAACGAAACTGGAACATGCATAGATTGATAGCGCGTTATGAACACAGAATTACACCGTAATGCCCTCACCCAGGCCGTCGGGTTCAGGCGCTTTGAAAATCCTCTCGCCCCAACAGGTCCCGAACTACCAGGTCCCTGGCTTCATCGTCAAGGTTTCGGACTCCATTTATCCAGCTGGTCGCCCGTTCTTGTGGCGTATCAGTGGTGGCGCGGGCGCCGCGGCTGCTGCCGCCGTCATCTTCGAATTGGATCAGAGGCTCGTCTTGGACGCTCTGGACTTCTTCTATGAACGCCCCCCTGCCTTGGCGGGGTTGCCAGTTCGTGTTGGGTCTCGGCTTGCGCGGTTGGCGGCAGTCGCGTTGGAAGTGACCCAATTTGCCACAGTTGAAGCACTTAACGTTGCTCGCATCTATAATTCCCTTGTTAGGTCGTCCCTGTGGGGTGTATGGGGGTCGAGCGTAGTCGATCTCTTCGGAGCCAGCGAGGCGGGCTCGAACTCTCCCCAGGGTAGTGTCCATGGCATCCGGATGGTTCCGGAATGCCTGCCATCCTTGACGCGGCTGCTGAGGGCGATTTGGAGCGTTGAAGGTTCTAAGAGAGGTATTGCCCGGCTTACCGGGTCCCGGGGGTTTACGTCCCCCCAAACGTGTTTGGAGATGCATCCACTTGCGCTGCTGTTCAAGTGCGGCTGTCTTCCATTGGGCGTACGTGTTTGGACTGTGGAAGTTGTATGCGTTCTTGTAAAGTTCCACCGGTAGCCCGCTGGTGAACTTGTCGAGGACTAGAGAATCGTCGAAGCGGTATCCTGCTTCTCTGACCGCTTTCTCGAATTTGGCGACATACGAGTCGATGTCTTGACCTTCCATCCGGAAGCCTTTCTGAAGGTCTTGCTGCGCTCTCTCCTTTTCGAGTGTGTCGGCGAATGTATTGCGGAAGCCGAGTTCAATGGCTTCCCAAATCCACTTGTCGTAAGGTCCATGCTTGGCTTTGTACACCTTGTGTTACGATTTTCCTTTCTGTTTCCCATGGACGCCTTCGTTCCTTACTTCTTGTTCCGATGCCCCATCTTGTTACGCCCATAACTCATCACGCGCCCAATCGTTTTCCATGATCTCTTCGCTGTACGATACGCCCTCGCGCCCCCTTCCTTGTATATCAAAGTTCACGGCGCTCCGGTCTCAGCTGACTCCCACATGACCCCGCGCAATCACCAAACTTCCTACTATAGTTCTGCCTTTGTTCTACTTTTACTCAGAACTCCACGTATGGCACCATATGTTTGTTGCGTACAAACATCCTGTACCAGTATATAAGTCTCACGCTGCCTAGCTTGTACGGTAGACTTGACTTCTTGTGTAATACCACATCGTTGTCAGATCCACGAACGACTTTGGCTCGCTGTTTCGCTTGAGCACGACTTTGGTTCGCCTTTGCGCTTGAACCCCAGAACCCCCGACTACCACTCACGTGCCTGAGGAGGTCGTGCAGTGCTTATTCATCATCGAACTTAGCTTTAACCGGCTAACTCACGTCCCGTTACCTCGGCCTGAACGACTTAGTGACGTGCACGTCGCACATAACGTTCCTGTGGTAACGTTACACCTTGACCCATTTGGTGGTGGAGAGGACCCATTCGTTGACGTGGTCCCCTTGGATGTAGGTGAGAAAAATCAGCGCTTTGCGATAAGGGAGAGTGAACGCAGGGTTGTCATAGTTGGTTTCCACGAACAGTTCCCATTGAGTGAGGAACTGTTGAACTTTAGTGCGGTCTCCGGTAAACACAAGGGGTTCTTTGCCCATGAATTTCTCGGGCTTGGTTCCACTTGACACGTTTGGTCCGGTAAAAAGGGGTCCTCCTGGGTCTCCCCCTCCGTCATCTCCTCCTCCACCTCCGTGTCCTCCGGGTGGGGGTCCTCCTCCGTGACTAATACGCGCGGGTTCCTGGAACGTGGTTGGTTGTTCGGTGATTGTGGTGGTCATATCTGTAGGGATGGACTCAGCTAGTAATCCCAATTGCGCTTCTTCTTCTGCTTGTGCTTCGAGGATTCGAATCTCCTCGGGGTTACTTCCCAGCGATGGGGAGGGTGCTGGTGTCTTGGGAGTAGGGGAACGGACTGGTTCTTCCTCTTGTCCGTCAATAGGTC
Source organism: Lactarius vividus (assembly GCA_021527035.1). Classification (NCBI taxonomy): domain Eukaryota; kingdom Fungi; phylum Basidiomycota; class Agaricomycetes; order Russulales; family Russulaceae; genus Lactarius; species Lactarius vividus. Next base: position 33,898 of record JAKELG010000317.1, on the reverse strand, counting down.
CCCACTGATCTCTGGTAGTTGTTTCGCTTTGATGAATGTCGAGGTGAAGGCCTGATCCTGCGGGTCTGACGACTTGTAGTTTGCTGTGGAGTTCGTCCCACCTAATTTCTGTCCAACAAGTGTGGTCGAAGTTGAATTCCACTGGGATGAGTCCGGTTTTGCCGTCCTTGTAAGTATAAAGGACTACGTAGCCTGGGTCTCCTTGCTCTGTTTGCCAAAATGCTCCTTTGAGGTATTGTTTAGGGACGTTGCGTTCCCCTCTTCTGTCGATATGATACGGTCGGAATGGGATCCAAAGATCGCGGGTTGTTACTGCGGAAGCCACGTTGAAGGATCTTGGTCTTAATGTAACGTCTACCACGGACGTTGGTCTGACTTAGACGCTGTTGTGACGTGGGTTCCCTCGGGGGTGAAACCTGTGGTTGTCTGAGTGCTCGGGAAAGACGGCGGGATGAGGCCAATACATGCCTGTGGAATCTCTATAGGTGTATAACGTCTCTTCGATGGGAACGTTCGGCGGAGGATTGGGGACTTTGCGGATGTACTCCCACTCGAGGTTGTCGACGATGTAATAGCAGTGAGTTGGACGAGCGGTGCGAGAGTTGAGATACTCGAAGACGAGGTGACACATGGTACCGGGCGGGTAAATGACGGTCGGCTGATCTACCATTCACAAGGGAAGATGGAGACGTGGTCACGGGGATCCCTTCTTGGTCTAAGAGGGATATGCCGGAGCTAGCTCACTTAAGGACCGTCGCGAGTCCTTAGCACAGAAGACGAGTAGAGGATGTGGTATTCGAAGAAGACCAAGATGGGGATCCTGGTCTGTAATACTACGAGCTTAAATACAAGTAAGGGAACTAGTTCTAGCTCCGCTCGAACTCGTAAGTAACCAATAGCGTAAGTAGCGTACTCTAATAATAGAATGCGCAGTCGTCATCGTAATCCGAAACACGTACAACAATAACAGACATCAGTCAGCAGGCCTAATCACAATCACGTACAACAATAGCAAGCATCAGTCATCCAAACACGAGGCAACATGATCCGAAGTCCATGACACATTACTCCTGACATACCAAGTCATCGTGAATACGTCAGAGTCCACAACCGGGCCGGGCAGTCCAAGGCGAAACGTAACATTCGTTGTAGCATTTGGCCAAGAGTTGTGCGCAAACTGTGCCACTGGAAGAGCTTCCGCCCAGTTATCCTGTTGCACGTTGCTCCAATGGCGTAGGTATTGCTCTAGCCACTGGTTGGTGTGTTCCGATTGGCCGTCCGTTTGGGGGTGATATGCGGTGGAGATGTTTTGTCGTATCCCGAGTGTGCTGCACAATCCTTTCATAAATGCGGACGTGAATCGTGGGTCTCGGTCTGTGATGAGTTTGCGTGGTATCCCATAGTGCGGATAGACATGTTGGAGGTAGAGTCGAGCTACTCCCTCGGCGGTGATAGTTTCGTGACAAGGTATGAAGATTGCCGCTTTCGAACAATCATGGTCGGTAATCGTAAGGATGGAGTCAAATCCTTGCGATTGCGGTAGTTTTGTAATAAAGTCCATGGCGACAACTTCAAACGGCTCTGCTTCGGGGTTGGTCGAAATTGGGAATAAGTGGGGTTTTTGTCGATGGGGGTTGATTTTGTTGGCCTGACATACGGCGCATCCCTTAACATATTCCTCGACGTCCTCTCGTATGGTGGGCCACCAGTAGTCGCGTCGTATTAGTTCGCGTGTGTTGGCGATTCCAGGGTGGCCCATGCTTGGAGAGTCGTGAAAGAAGGAGATTACCCCCCGCTTAAGATCGTTGTCCCCGACAACGACTAATGCGTCGTCTTTCCACCACAAACCATCGTGCTGTTTGAGGTTGTGATGTTCGGCCCACTGTGCCGCCTTTTCCTTGCCAGTGTTCTGGGCCACCTTCAACCAGATGTCCATATCACATATTGACATTTGGGTGGCTCGGATAAACCTTTCGGCTGGTAGGACAATGACGTCGGTGTTGTCCCCTTCGCTGGACTCGTAGTCCGACCGCCTGGACAGGGCGTCTGCGCGCGCGTTCTTCGTTCCTGCTACGTGCCTCAGAATGAAGTCGTATTCCGATAGCTCCAGGAACTCTCGCGCGATTCTCCGGTTGATCTTCCGGGGTTCTTTCCAATATTGGAGATTGGCGTGGTTGGTGTGGATGATGATCTTGTGGGGAGATCCCACAAGGTACGTCCTCCATGCCCGCAGTGCTTTAACCACGGCCAGTAGTTCCCGGTCGTAGATGTCGTAGTTTCGTTCTGTTTCCGTAAAGGACTCGGAGTGAAATGCTATGGGGTGGAACTTTTGGTCGGGTCCTAACTGATTTAGCACTGCTCCTACTGCGACATTTGACGCGTCAACTTCTAGTTTGAAGGGTTTCGCGAGGTTCGGGAACAACAGCACGGGTTCTTCGCATATGCATTTTTTGATGTCCTCAAAGGCGTTCTGCTGCGTGTCACCCCAATGCCATTGGACCTCCTTTTTCGTGAGATCGTGGAGAGGTCGAGCAAGTTGAGAGAATCCCCGTATAAATCTTCGGTAGAAGTTGCAGAACCCTAGGAATGCGCGAACCTCCTTCAGACTTTTCGGGGGCTGCCACTCCCAGATCCCTCGGACCTTGACGGGGTCCATCCATAGTCATCTGTGGCCGATGATGAGGCCTAGGTATTCCGTCTCGTAAACCTCGAACTCGCATTTCTCTGGTTTTACGTAGAGGTCATGTTCTTCGCAGAGTCGCAATACTTCGTGGAGGACTTCCCGATGATGGTTTTTGTCGTCGGCAGTAGCAACAAGGATGTCGTCCATATAGACAACAACTTCGTTTGTCAGAATGAGATCGCGGAATATAGTGTCCATCATCGTTTGAAAGGTAGACGGGGAATTGGTAAGGCTGAAAAACATGACACGTGGTTCAAACAAACCCTGATTGGTTTTGAATGCCGCTTTCCATTCATCTCCCTCTTGGATGCGGACGTTATTGTACCCCCATTGAATGTCTAGCTTTGAGTATAATCGTGCGGTCCGGATACGGTCGATGAGTTCCGGGATGAGCGGGAGGGGGTAATGATTCTTTATGGTGAGGTCGTTAAGGCATCGATAGTCCTGCACTGGGCATAACTTCCCATCCTTCTTTTTGATGAAGAAGAAAGGTGACGCGTAGGCGGACTTTGAAGGGCAAATATATCCCTTTTCGAGTTGCTCATTAAGGAAGGCCGTAAGTGCCTCTCCTTCATTCGCCGTTAGGGGGTACACTTTGCAATCGAGGGCGGCGGGTGCATCGGGGAGTAATTCAATAGCGTGGTCCCATGCACGGGATGGGGGAAATCGGTGCGACGCTTCTTCACTGAACACCTTTCGGTGTGACCAGTATTCTGGAGGAACCATTTCCTCGAACGTCTGAGCCTGTCGTTTTGCCGCTTCCCGCTGCGCTCGCTCTGATGCTGTCGTCGTTTTTCGCAGGAAGGCAATTCTTGGCTCCGGTTCTTCGTTCACAACCTGCTCCCATGCCTCCTCGTCGAGCCCATATGCCTGGATAGCCCTGATAGCGGCTTCCACGGGCATGGCGTCGCTCTGGAGATTCAGGCTGGAGATTACGACCGGTTGGAAGTTTTCATTCAGCATGGCATTCCTCCAGTCTATCTCAGGCTCGAAGGCCGAGAACCAGGGGTAGCCCAGGATCGCTTCGTCCTTTCCCAGGTTGGTAACCAGGAAACGAAGCGTCTTCGTGCGCTCACCAGTCCACACCGCTAAATCGGTGTACTGGGTTATTGCGCCGTCTCGGTTGTAAGTTCCGTCGACATTCCATATGGTAATGGGAGTGGAGATGGGTCGGGTTCCGAGATGGGTTCGTTTGAGCAGTTCTGAACAGATAAAGTTGTCGGTTGCTCCAGAGTCCAATAGGACCTGTCGTTCGGCCGTCGCGTTTGCAGATTTGAAAAGAACTGGGATTCGCATAGATCGATATCTGCTATAATACACGTGTAGCGCCTTTGCCCAGGCCGACGGGTTTAGGCGTTCGGAAAATCCTTTCCTCCAAAAAGCTTCTCCACCAAGAGGTCCCGCACCTCTTTTGGTTGAGCGGCCATCGCTGCGATCTGAGCGTCAGCCGCTTCATCATTCGACAGTACGCGGTTTGCTGATATGGCGACTCGAGTAACGAGGGGGGGAGGCGGTACTGCGGAGGTAGGGGGGACGGAAGGAGACGCTCCCTCGTCGCTTGTGGTCTGAGCAGCGCGAGTGCCTTTTTATGGGCAATTACGCGACACATGACCCTTTTCTCCGCATTGAAAACATCTCCCCTCTGCAACCATCCTTTGCTTTTCAGCGTCTGTGAGGGTTGCGCGGGCTCTAGTGCGGCTAATATCCATGGCGTTTGGGTCACGCGCCTTGTTAAGGGCCTGGACCCACTGGTCTCGGGTGTGACCGCCTCATTTTTCATTTTGTCGATTACGCGTGAGGCGAGGCTTCAGCATGAGATATTCTGCTTGTTGAAGCCTTGCTGCTGCTTTCCATTGGTCCCATGTGACGGGATGCTGGAAACATATGGCGTTGATTACGAGGTTGTCAGGGAGTCCCGCTTGGAACTTTTCAATGACATTGGCTTCGTCTGGGTTATAGCCGGCTTTTGTTGCGAGATTTTGGAATTTAGCGATATACGTGTCGATGTCTTCGCCAATCATCTTCAATTTATCGATGTCTTGGCGCGCTCTGGTTCGTTCGGTGGTGTCGATGTAGGCGTTCGTGAACCGGTCCAAAACCGTGTTCCATAAGTTCTCTTGGTTGTGCAGTACTCCTCCTGCTATTTGGGCATCCAACCATGCCGTCTGCTTGTCTACCCAGTCGTCTACCAAGTGCCCCCTCATATACGAAAGAAAGGTCATGGCTCTCGAGTAGGGTATCGTGAGTTGGTTGACGGTGGGGTTCATTCCTCGATAAATTCGAAAGGATCGAAGAAAGTTTCGACTCTCCTCTCGGTTTCCATCGAAGATGGGTGGTGGGTTGCCCCCAAGTTTGCCCCCTCCCGGTGCTGGTACTGCCCCAGGGTGGGCCATGGGGATCGCACCTCCTCCCGGGGGACCACCGCCAGGGGCTCCTCCACCCGGACCACTTCCGCCGCCACCAGGGGCACCGCCACCCGGTGGGCCTCCACCGCCACCATGTATGCCTCCACTAGGTCCAGCAGTTGGGCCACCGCTCGACCCTGTCGTCGGCTGGGTGGTAGCGCTATGAGTCGTTCCGCCCGCCTGAGCAACCGGTCCACCTCCTGCAGCATGTGTTCCTCCACTGCTCGGGCCGGAGGTTCCCGCGGTAGTAAGGCTGGTGGCGACCTGAGTGTTGGTGGCCATCTCTGGCTGTATGGGGGTAAGGGTGGTTGATTCGTCTGGGTCGACGTTGATGCTGGTAATATTGGTTGACCCAAGGGGTCCTGTGCCGAATTGGGGAGGGACAGGTTTATACGCGTACCACCGTCCTTGCTTTGGGTCGTAGTCAATATAGGCCCAGATGCGAAGGTCGTCGAAATAGTGGACTTGGTGGTATTCTTGGTTTTTTGCGTCAAAGATGAAGTACCCCTCTTGGTTGTTGATCTCTTCCCAGATAACTGCACCCTTTTTGTGGTCGGAGAGTTCGTCGGTTGAATACCAATTGATGTACTGCTTCGGAAATTTCGTGCGACTCCTACTAGTCGCCAGGGTTGCGAGACTTGACTTAATGTAACGTTACCACAGGAACGTTATGTGCGACGTGCACGTCACTAAGTCGTTCAAGCCGAGGTAACAGGATGCGAGTCAGTCGGTTAAGACCAAGTTCGATGATGAATAAGCACCACACGGTCTCCTCAGACACGCGGGTGGTAGTCGAGGGTTCTGGGGTTCAAGCGCAAAAGCGAACCAAAGTCGTGCTCAAGCGAAACAGCGAGCGTATAGGTCGTTCGTGGATTGACAGCGGTGTGGTATTACACAAGAAGTCAAGTCTACCGTACAAGCTAGGTAGTGTGCGACTTATATACTAGTACAGGATGTTTGTACACAACAAACATATGGCGCGATACATGGATTCTGAGTGAAAGCAGAACAAAGGAATCGCTATAGTAGGAATCATGATGATTGTGCGGGGTCATGCGCGAGTCAGCTGAGCCCGGAGCGCCGTGAACTTTGATATACAGGGAAGGGGGCGTAAAGACGTATCGTGCGGTGAAGAGATTAGCCGAAACGGTTGGGCGCGTGGGGAGTTAGGGGTGTATCAAGGTGGGGTGTAGGCGTAAGAAGTAAGGAACGGAAGCGTCCAAGGGAATAAGAGGGAAAATCGTAACACCTTTCTTGACTCCACCCCCTTGTAACCCATAAATCAAAGTTGCCTTGAATCGTTAACTGAGTGGTTAAGGTCTCCAAGCCAACTAGTAAGTCAATCCTTTGTTTGGGTCAGTTGGACTGTGAAACCGAGTGGTTTTAAGTGCCCCCAGTTACCCCTACTCCTACATTTAACCTGCCTGAAGGGCAACGACTCGAACGAGCTCGTTTGAACTTCCTTTCCCACAGACAGCGGCAGCTTGCGTGCTATTACCCAGAAGACTCCACCTACAACCTATCTGAGAACTCCCACATCGACTGCTGGTCGGACCCCCCCTTTGTGCTTAGAAGCTTGGTCCATCTATTCGAATTTGGAGAAGTCCTCTTTGAAGAAAGTTACAACGACTTCGTCCAAGACCTCTCAGCGGTTGTTGACGCCTGTGACAACCAACTCCTGTACTGGCATCTAGCGGACTCCACCTCTAGTACCAACCACCCCATAGACCAGCTTCTTCTGTGGACCAAGAGCGATTATCTCTGGTTTATTCATATTCCCCCCCGACGAATCCAACTTATCCAGCAAATCCAACACAGATCCCCAATCCGGTTGTTACGTTTCGTGCTCGGACTGCCCGGCCCAGCTGTGGACTCTGACGTATTCGCGATGACCCGGTATGTCAGCAGTAATGTGTCATGGACTTCGGATCTTGCTGCCTCGTGTTCTGGCTGACTGATGTTTCCTATTGTTGTACGTGATGTGTCTTATGCACTTGTCTCCAAGTTCTATTGTTGTATGATACTAGTATTACATTGAGGATGACTGATTCCTAGGATCCCTGTCCTAGGGTTTACGCTACTTACGCTATTGGCTACGTACAAGTTCGAGCGGAGTTAGAACTGACTCCCTTACGGGTATTTAGGCTCGTAGTATTACGGACCAGGATCCCCATCTTGGTCTTCTTCGAATACCACTCTCTACTCGTCTTCTGTGCTAGGGACCTGCAGCGTCCCTAAGTGAACTAGCTCCGGCATATCCCTTCGTGACCAAGAGGGATCCCCGTGACTTCGTCTCCACTTCCCTTGTGGATGGTAGACTCGCCAGCCGTAGTGTATCCGCCGAATACCACGTGCCATCTCGTCTTCGAATATCTCAACGCTCACACCGCTCGACCCACCCACTGCTACTACATCGTCGACAACCCTCGGTGGAGGTATATCTGTAAAGTCCCCAGTCCACCTCCCGGAGTCCCCCTTGACCTCCCCCTTTACACTTACCACAACTCCACGGGAGCATACCAGCGGCATCCCGCGGTCTTCCCCGACTCCCCCGACAACCACCGCTGCTACCCGAGAGGGAACCCACGTTACAACAGCGTCTAAGTCAGACAAACGTCCGTGGTAGACGTTACACCGGTACCTGGACCACTTCCGACTTTCTTACGACGAAATCCAACTCTTGTTTCAAGAACTCTGAGTAGTAGACCGAGACGGTCCACCCCGCTTAGTTATCACCGAAGGAGTTGAATTCACCTACTCCTGGACTTCCCTACGTTGGGAAACAACCCTGACAAACCCAGACCACTTTCTAGTAAACCCCCGCATCTTCCACGAACCCCCTACTACTCCGGACGACCCCGAATTGGTCGAACTCCTTTCTGGACGACCCAGAATCCCACCGCTTCCAAGCCTCTTATCCCATATCTCCGAACCACTCCCTCCCAGCTCCTTAGAGACAGAAGAAGAAGGTCTCATCTCCGAGTCAAGTTCTGACTGGGAAAGAACCACCAACCAAAGTGAAGGTTGGGGAGATACTACAACTCAAGGCCCTTGTTGGTGCTCTCTAGAAGTTTGCACCTGTGGTTATAGACCAGACACCCCTCCTACCCCAGACAGTGTTGTACTGTGGTCCCCTGGACAGAACTACCTACCTTTTAGGGAAGCGTAACCTAAAGAGTAGTACTCACTTTACCTACCTTTCGAGTGGAAGTGTAGAAGATTTTTAGAAATTTTGTCGTGACCCACTTTTAAAAGAAAAAGTGTTAAGTCAACTTTCCCACAAGAAAAATCCGACAGTTTATGCGCGTAAATTGACAACCTGGAACCCATTATGCATTGGGCAATCAACCTGGCTTCTCAACACACCGTTTTAAGACAATCTCGACGCTGCCACCAGACAAGAAATTCCCATATTTCTTCCCAAGAACCCTCCCCAGTTATTCCAAGAACTCGAGCCCCCCGGAACCTCTTAGAAAGAATCCCAGTGGTCCCAAACCCAGACATTCCCAGAATAAATCAATCAAGACCAAATGAACCAGTCTTTCCGAGTATCAGCCGAGTAGAGTTACCGACTATCCCAAGTACCCAAGTCCACCCAACAGTTAGACAACACTCTACAAGTAGCGACGAGGCTCAATTCCTGGAAACTCAACCCCGCGAGCTTCACTGCCATCTCCCAGAAGCTATCTACGTCTCCGAGCAGCTACCAACCCGAACCCCCAGGGAGTTGAACGTTTTTAAACACCATTGTCAACTCCAGTATCAAGGCGCCCACCAGAACGTTCTACAGTTAGAACAACCCCTTTTCCGAGCAAGAGAAATCACCTCTAGTCCCCTGAACTTCCAGGGCTTCCTGTGGAGAAGCAAAACTACAGTATCCTTCTACGGCATCTTTGAAGAGTATCATTGGATCCGTCGACAACAGAGAAATAACCAACCCGATCGAGCAATCCTTGCCCCTGCATATAAAATCCACTACCCTTGGAACGAAGAGAGTTGGACTGTGACTCGACTCCATCGAAACCCCCAGTGAATGAGTAACGAAAGACCTCTTACTCAGGAAGAAGAAGAACTTCGCCCTATATACTTCCAAAACGCATCTTTCTCCCTAGAGGACAACTGCATCTACGCTACTTGGAACGGAATCCCTGTCTCTAGTCCCAACGGACGATTTCCCTGGACAAATTTAAACACCCAAAGAACCCTTCGACTAAAGGACTTCGAAGAGTTCTACCCCCACATCAGCAAAGTTCACAACCTCAACTGGATAGAGCTTAGAGGTACCTTCAAGAATAGAAAAGTTTCCTGGAACTTTGTTCGAGACACCTGGGTATATAACAACAACCGAGAAGTTCGGTTTTCTGACTCTGAAGAACCATCAGAAAGCGAAGAACTTTCACCTACCCCCACCGACAGTAACGCCCCCGAATCTGACAGTGAACAAGCAGAGGTTTCACAAATCCTAGAAGAAACAACCCAAGTACTCACTGGTCTTCTATCCCGAGTAACTTCACGACCAGTTTCCCCCCGAGTTTCCCCCCGAGTAGCACCAGGATCTCCTGGACCAAGTCGACTAAGAATAGTGACTACTTCCATCTGTTCCCCCCCGAGACTACCTTCCCCACCCCTAACACATAGGGCTACGGTTCCCCCGCGAACACCTTCCCCTTCGAGACCCTCCCAAGTAACCATGGCTGTGAACCCCCCTGCAAAAATCCTTGGTGCAGCACCTGAACCCTTCGATGGAAAGCCCGATAAAGCAGAGGCTTTCTGGAATAACCTGGCCAACTACTTTCACCTCAACCAAACAATCTTCGACACAGATGACAAGAAGATATCCACGGCCCTGACCTACTTCAAGGCAGGGACTTCTGCGGGCAAGTGGGCCCAGGACAGGCAAAAGACAGCCTTAAACCCGACACCAGCTGGAGCAGCAGTAACCTTTGGAACATGGGCGCAATTTAAAACAGACTTTGACAAGCATTTTATCCCTGCGCATACGGCTATGGAAGCCACCAACCTGATGTACACCCTAAAGATGGGTAACCGACCTTTCAATGAATGGTACCAAGAGTGGTCCACCCACGCCAAAAGAAGTGGCGCAAACGAGGCAACCCAGATGTTTGCTTTTCGACAAGCAATTCCAACAGCTCTACATGTAAAACTTATGAGCATATCTCCCCTTCCGACAACCCTTGCTGACCTAGTAGACAAAGCTAGAGAATTTGATCGCGTATGGCGAGTCTACGCGAGTGGAATCATTGCCTCCTCAAGACCCCCTCCGAGAAACTCTGGTGGAAGACCCGCCTCCGGACGAGCTGTCCTGACCGAAGACGATAGCATTAACGTCAATGCTTCTTCATCCCGACCCGAGAAATCCCCAAGAGGAAAGCTTACCAAGGAAGAACGAGACTATCGGTTCAAAAATAAGCTTTGCCTATACTGTGGCAAGCCAGGCCACATCCTCAAGGAATGTATACTGAAGACACAAGCAATGAAAGCCAAAGGTGGCCGTTCCAACAATGTTAGAGCGCAAGGTGCTTTTGTTGAAGACCCAGACGTGGAGGAAGCACCCCACGATCATCTGGCTCAGATTGGAGCATTGTATCAAGAGATACTGCCATACTCCCCGAACACGCGTCCGAGGAGTGCCCCTATTAAAGAGGATTTTTAGGGACTTCCCCTGTGGCATTGGCAGGAGGAAGAAGGATAGCCAGCTGCACTGTACGTGACTTTTCACTACTAGAAACGCTTGGAGCCGAGCATGTGCCTGTAGAGACGATACGGAATAGGCGAGCGCCTTCTATCGTACTCAAGGTGACACTAGTAGGAAAAAGGTCTGGCAGAGAAATCAATGCCCACGCCCTGTTGGACAGTGGTGCGGAGGGCATCATAGTAGATGATGGGTTCGCACGAGTGAATGGACTAACATTGAGAACGTTGATTAACCCCCTTCCAGTTAGAAACGTGGACGGGACCCCCAACAAGACGGGTTCGGTTAAACACACTACGATCCAGAAAATGAGGATCAGAACAGCAGAAGATGCTTACCACGACGAGACGTTAGAGTTATACGTCACCACCCTAGGAGAGCATGATATAATCCTTGGAACGGATTGGCTCCGAGCACACAACCCTGAGATTGACTGGGAAAAGCCCCAGCTCATCTTTTCAAGATGCCCCAAGACATGCACCCTATCAACAAAGACAGTTGTTCTTTCTTCCAAAGTACCCCAGACACGAAACACCACAATCAACATTCTAGAGCTAGAACCTGACAAACAAGTGTTCAATTCCGAGCAACCTGCGGAGGTTTTTAACCCGACCACTAAAGAAGTGGACCCTGATGAACAAACAATCACTCAAAAAGCCTTTGAACCCTGGCTGTGGAGTCACAGTTTCCTCAAATATGACCACCTAGCGATCCGAAGCAAGATCACTACAAGCACCAAAATAGCGGCAAGAACAGCCCCTAAACCCTCCATCGATCACATTCCAAGTCAATTCCAGCGCTACACCCGAGTCTTCAGTGAAGAGGCCTCCCATTGCCTGCCTACGCACAAACCCTGGGATCATGCGATTGATCTAAAACCTGGAGCAACAATGAAGAACTGCTCAATCTACCGCCTAACACCCAAAGAGGTGGATGCACTCAAAGAATATATATCTGAACACCTGCGGAAAGGATATATCCGCCCTTCCAAGTCTCCCATGGCCAGCCCCTTCTTCTTTGTTGACAAGAAGGATGGAAAACTCCGACCAGTTCAAGATTACCGAGCTCTAAACGATATCACTATCAAAAATGCGGCACCTCTCCCCCTAATCCCTGAACTAATCGACAAACTCCACGGTGCGCATTATTTCACCAAGTTAGATATCCAATGGGGATACAACAACATCCGAATTCACGAGGGCGATGAATACAAAGCGGCCTTTAAAACATCCCTAGGCCTTTTCGAGCCAACCGTAATGACATTTGGTCTCTGCAACGCACCAGCAACGTTCCAAACGTTCATGAACCAAGTTTTCGAGTCCCTAATCGATGGTGGACACGTAGTAGTCTACCTCGACGACATCCTCATCTTCACGGAAGATACGACAACCCTTTCCGAGCTCACCCATGAGGTACTCCAGCGTTTGGAGCAACATGACCTCTACCTGAAACCTGAAAAATGTGTGTTTGCACAAACATCTGTTGAATACCTTGGAATCGTCATTTCAAATGGTCAAGTCTCCATGGACCCAGCAAAAGTTGCTGGCATCACCAATTGGCCTACCCCAAAGACGGTCAAACAAGTCCAAGCGTTTTTGGGCTTCTGCAACTTCTACCGACGGTTTATCAAAGACTATTCCACCGTGGCACGTCCCCTGTTTGACCTAACCAAGAAAGACGTCCTTTTTTCTTGGGATACCATGGCGGAAAGCGCTTTCCGCACCCTAATTAAAGCCTTCACCTGTGCCCCAGTCCTAGCCCTTCCAGACCATTCCAAACCTTTCTGCCTCATCACCAATGCAAGTGATTTCGCTACAGGAGCTATCTTGGAGCAACCTGATGCCTTAAATCGTTGGCATCCGATTGCCTACCTGTCAAAATCTCTCCTCCCGGCCGAACGAAACTATGAGATCTGTGACAAGGAACTCCTGGCTATCATCCATGCCTTCCATGCCTTCCGACACTACCTCGAGGGACGTAGTGATACTACTGAAGTATGGTCTGACCACGGCAACCTGGTCTACTTCACGACAAAACAAAAACTCTCCTGACGACAGGCCCACTGGGCCCTGTTTTTATCCCAATTCCAGTTCATCATCATCCACAAGCCCGGTGCTCAGAACAAGTCTGATGCACTGTCCAGGCATCCAGACCATAAAAAGGGGATAGCGGATGAAGATGAAAAGCGAGTGCTCCTGGATACGAAATTTTTCCAAGTTAATGCAGTACAATGAGCAGCCATCACAGTGCTAGGTGATACCACCTTACGACAACGCATCCAAGACACGCAGACATACGACAAAGAAGTTAGTATGGTGTTGGAAACCCTCTTGAAAAATGGCCCCCGATCACTCACCAAAGGATTGGAAGAGTGGAACCTAGAAGATGGAATCATCTTATTCCGAGGACAAGTGTACGTTCCTCAAGACAACAACCTACGACGAGATATCGTACGAAAATACCATGAACACATCGCTATAGGACACCCAGGACGATGGAAAACCTATGAGCTGGTATCCCGGGAATTCTGGTGGCCAGGAATGTCTACATTTGTCAAAAGCTTTGTAGATGGATGCGCCACATGTCAATCAACCAAAATCCACCCTCGGACTCAAGTACCCCTGAAGCCCAACCCGATTCCTACAGAGGTGTGGGAAATAATCACGATGGACTTCATCACCGACCTCCCTGAATCCCTCAGTTATGACTCACTGTTTGTGGTCGTAGACCGACTAAGCAAGGCTACTATCATCACCCCGTGTAACAAGACCATCACAGCCGATGAAACAGCTAAGCTATACCTGGAAAATGTCTGGAGAAGAACCGGACTACCCCACCAAGTCATTTCTGACAGAGGCCCCCAATTCGCATCAAAAGTAATGCAAGAAGTATGGAGTAAACTTGGAGTCAAGTCCACCATGTCCACTGCCTTCCATCTGCAGACAGATGGAGAAACCGAGCGAGTCAACCAAGAGCTCGAACAATACCTCCGAGTCTTTTGCAACTTCCAACAAGACAATTGGGCAGAGTTAATCCCATTTATGGAATTTGTGCACAATGTTCGGCAACATAGTGCAACAAGAAAGTCACCCTTTGAAGTATGGTATGGATACAAACCCGAATTCATTCCCCCCATCCACTTCAACACCAAGATCCCTGCAGCCGAAGATAGGCTGAACACCCTGAACCAAATCCGATCTGAAGTCTCTGCAGCGTTAAAAGCAGCGGCCGAGGTTATGAGAAATTCCAAGTCACAAGTTCCATCCCAAGAATTCAAGCCTGGAGATCTAGTCTGGTTGGAAGGAACCAATATCCATACCACACACCCAAAGGCCAAGCTTGCCCCACGTCGCCATGGTCCCTTCAAGGTTCTATCTGCCTGGGGAATTAATTGTAAACTCCAACTCCCCAAGACATGGCGTATCCATCCAGTCTTCCACAATTCCCTAATCTCTGTGTACCAAGAGAACGACACCCACGGACCAAACTTCACCCGACCCCCTCCAGAAATCATCCAAGGAGAAGATGACCACTATGAAGTTGAAGCAGTCCTGCAATCTAGAGTATCACCCAATAAAAAGGGGATACTCTACCTGATCAAGTGGAAGGGATATCCTGACTCTGAAAATTCCTGGCTCCCCTCATCACAAATGACCCATGCCCGAGAACTTGTACAGAAGTTCCACCAGAACCACCCCCGAGCCCCTAAACCAAAGACCATCAGTGCTGTCGGTGCAGCACAACGTTAAAAAGGGGATACTGTCACGAACCTATAAACTCAGGTCGTGACTCGGGCGTCTAAGACCGGTCCGTGTCGGCCCGGTCTTAGGTAATCACCTTCCTAAAGGGGAAATCCGAAGTCGGAGTTCCAATTTCATACTCCGACGATCACGTGATCGATCACGTGACTACTCTCTGTTTATCAGACCACATGTCTGGCACACATGCCTGGAATCACCTGACGATCTGGAGTTAAAGATCGTACCACTTCTCGGATTTATCCGATTGGACTGCGGAGCAGTCACACCTTTATGGCGTCATATTGCATCATCGACTGCGGAGCAGTCGTACCACTCCTACAAATTATCTGATTGGACACTATTCTTAGATGTCTCTCGAATGTTCCATTGCGCAGCATTCCGCAGCACCTGTCAGGCGGCCCTAAGCCTGCCCTAAACCTACGCACAGACCATGCCCTTAGGTATATAAGCTAGCGCAATACAACGGACAGTCCCTCAGACTGTCCACTTGTGACATCCTCCACTTGCCTCCTTCCCTGTCTAAGTGCCCCTTCAGTTGCCAGATGCTACCCCACCAACAAGCGCCACTACCCCTTAGCTGCGTGCTAAGTACTGTCAAGCGAGCCAAGTGCCTCCCCTTCAAGACTCCGCCCCCGCCTCCTTTGTCTTCAACCCCCGGTTTTCCGCCTCCGTTGTGATTCCCTGTCGAGTGACAGTGAGTCATCACAGTCTTCAAAGGTGTGGGGTTCGTCTAGTTCGTACACCTTCATGAATAGGGCTCGTGGTAATCCCACCGTGAACCGATCGATGGTTCGTTGATCATTCAGGTTGTAATGAGCTTTCCTTGCCAGTCGTTCGAACTGGACTACATCACGTCAATGTCCTCTCCTGTCATTTTGATTCCTTTTTGGAGTTTGTCTTGGGCTTGTTCCTCTTCTAGGATATTAGAGAATCGTTTGGCAAACTCGGTGGCGATATGATTCCACAGGGTTTGGGAGTATTGGTTTACTCCCCTTCGTACTTCACGATTTAGCCATTCGAGCATGGTTAGCGTCCATTCGCTGACATTGACCCCTTTGACGTATCCTAGGAATAGGAGCGATCTTCGGTATTCATTTTGCATGATGGGGGCGTCCAGGTTCATTCCCCAATAGATGTGCCATTGCGTTAGAAACGCCTCATATTTAGTACGATCTCCGTTGTATATGGTCGGAGGTTCACCTGATAATCTGTCCGACCCATGTCCTCCTCCTCCTATGCTGGGAGGGGGTCCCCTTCCTCCTGGTGGTCCTTCTCCTCCGGGTGGTCTTCCTCCTCCTGGGAATTCTCCTCCAGGTGGTCCTTCTCCTGGGAATCCTCCTCCTGTTGGTCCCTGTCCTGGGAACCCTCCTGGTAGTCCACTGGGTGGTGGTGGTGGGCCTGCAGGAGGATCTGGTTGATCTGGGCCTATTGCCCGGAACAGCGCTGCATCGTCCGTGGTCATTCAGTGACCCGTGGAGGGATTTATAGGGTTGAGAATGGCTTCTGCTTCTTCTCTAATGCGTCATACTTCATCCATTGTTTGGACTTCTGTGGCCATGGGGCTTCTGATGTGAATTTCTTCTGGGACCATGATGTGTAGGGACTCAGCTATGTGGGCCAATAGGCTTGAATCGTCTCCTGTCCCTGGTCGTATCTTGCTTTCTGTAGCGGTTTGTTTTTCTATTGGTTCTTCGTGGCTTGATTCTGAAGGTGCTTGCTCTCTTGGCTGTTCTTCGTCGCTTTCACTGCTGCTGTCTCTGTCAAGTGATCCCCAGTCTTCTCCGTGAAGTTCTCTTGAGTCGATGTCACAGCGGTAATGCCTTCCAGTTGGTCTGATGATGTCCCACTGGTTGTCTACTGGGTTCCATGTAACTTCCGTCCAACAGAAGTTGGAGTAATTGAACTCAACTGGTTGGTATCTGATGGCGTCTCTGGGGAAGTTGACGAAGTATCCAGTGTCCCCTCTGTATTCTCTCCACCTTGCTGCACCTAGGAATCGTCGCGGTACTGATCTTTCTCCTCTTGTTTCAAGGCTGTAGGGTCGAAAGTTTCTCCACTGTTCTCTTGTGGTGAACGCCACGATTGGGGGATCTTGGTCTTAATGTAATGCTACCATGGTGTTAGTCCGACTTGGACTCATGCAAAGGCATTCACGACTTAGCAAGTTTCGTAACACCGTATATAGGTCCACAGGATTCCTTGGAAAATGACTAAGGCAATCCAAAGGGCCTTGAGGACCAGGATTGAGGCGATGAGGACTTGGTGAGTTGAAATGGCGACTACCTTAGACTCAAAGGTCAAGGGGAATAGAACAGCGAGGCGTGAAGGCCCGAAGATAGAAGAAGACAAGTGGTATTTAGAAGAAGACCAAGATGGCGCGTCTTGGTCTTCTAAGGCCACTATTTATACATATAAGAGGCAGCTATAAAGCTCCTCTATGAGTCCGATGTCCTGTAGCGTAAGTAGCTCGAACCCTACTACCGCTATCCTAGTAATGAGTCATACTAGCAATCACATGCTAGTACAACGTGTGGTGACTAAGTCCATGACTAATTCCTACTTACTATCGTAGCCATAACTGTATAGTAAGAGTCCACTTCACCTCCATATCGTATTGTCTGTCCGTAAAGTCCTGACTGTGACACTCATGTACAAGAGGAAGGTCATGGCTTGCGAGTAGGGTGCTCTAAGCTGATCAACGGTCAGGTTCATTCCTCAATAAATTTGAAAGGATTGAAGAAAGTTTTGGCTCTCCTCTTGATTTCCATCGAAGATGGGTGGTGGGTTGCCCCCAAGTTTACCCCCTCCCGGTGCTGGTATTGCCCCAGGCAGGCCCACAGGGAGCGCACCTCCTCCTGGGGCACCTCCTCCAGGGGGTCCACCTCCCAGACCACCTCCACCGCCACCAGGGGCACCACCGCCCGGTGGGCCTCCACCGCTACCATGTATGCTTCCACTAGGTCCAGCAGTTGGGCCACCGCTCGGCCCCGTTGTCGGCTGGGTGTTAGAGCTATAAGTTGCTCCACCCGTCTGAGCAGCCAATCAACTTCCTGTAACATGTGGTCCTCCACTGCTTGGGCCAGAGGTTCCCGTGGTAGTAAGGCTGGTGGCGACCTGAGTGTTGGTGGCCATCTCTGGCTGTATGGGGGTAAGGGTGGTTGATTCGTCTGGGTCAATACTAATTCCTGTGATGTTGGTTGACCCGAGGGGTCCTGCGCCAAATTGTGGAGGGACAGCTTTGTAGGCGTACCACTGTCCTTGTTTTGGGTCGTAGTCGATATAAGCCCAAAGACAAAGGTCGTCGAAATAGTGGACTTGGTGGTATTCCTGATTTTTGGCATTGAAGATGAAGTACCCCTCTTGGTTGTGAATTTCTTCCCAGATTACGGCTCCCTTTTTGTGGCTGGAGAGTTCATCAGTCATATACCGATCGATGTACTGCAGCTGGAATTTCGTGTGACTCCTACTAGTCGCCAGGGTTGTGAGAGACTTGACTTAATGTAACATTACCACAGGAATGTTATGTGCGACACGCACGTCACTAAGTCACTCAGGCCAAGGTAACGAGATGTGAAGTAGTCAATTAAGACTAAGTTCAATGATGAATAAGCACCACATGGCCTCCTCAGGCATGTAGGTGATAGTCGGGGAGTTCAGGGGTTCAAGCATAAAGGTGAACCAAAGTCATGCTCAAGTGAAACAGTGAGCGTAAAGTCGTTCGTGGATTGACAATGATGTGGTATTACACAAGAAGTCAAGTCTACCGTACAAGCTAGGTAGCGTGTGACTTATATACTAGTACAGGATGTTTGTATGCAACAAACATATGGCGCGATATATGGGTTCTGAGTGAAAACGGAACAAAGGCATGACTATAGTAAGAAACACAGCGATTGCGTGGGGTCATGTGCAGGTCAGCTGAGACCGAAGCACCATGAACTTTGATATACAAGGAAGAGGGCGTAAAGACGTATCGTGCAGCGAAGAGATCATCAGAAATGGTTGGGTGCATAAGGAATTATGGGTGTATCAAGGTGGGGTATGGGAATGAGAAGCAGGGAATGGAAGCGTCCAAGGGAAAGAAGGAGAAAATCGTAACAGTGGTTCTTTGCTTGCAATGGTTCAGCTTATGTCTATGTTTGTCCTCAGTAATGCTAATGGTATTTGATAGTCATACAAGCATATCTTCATTTCCCCAAGCTCCACAAAGCAGGCCAATAAGTCAACCTGTGGTGGCAATGCTGCCTTACATGGTATATCATTTGTTACATATGAATCCATTGCTTATGTTGCAATGGTGGTAAGTGGGCACTTATCTCATCCTTTTTTGTTCCGACCATGACTCATCAGTACTTAGTGTTGAGTGGGCAGCACTAACAGCAAGGTAAAGATAGCAAGAGCTAAGACACAAAAGTAAACTTCAGAGGAGAAGAAAACTCTATAGCAGTGCTACACACCTAAGACACAAAAGTAACTAATACTAATGTCAGCGTAAGGTAGAGAGGCTTAGTAGTAAAGGGACTTACACTTCAGAGGAGAAGAAAACTCTGAAGTGTATGGGCGAAAACAGCAGTCCTTATATACAGGACACTTAGCTAATAATGGTCTGTGTGCACTGGTGACTCAAACAAAATACACCTGGTCTGTGCGCCAGTGTTATATTTCGTCCTCAGACTGCCCGGACCGGTTGTGGACTCTGACGTGTTCGTGATGACTCGGCGCGTTAGCAGTAATACGTCATGGACTTCGGATCTTACCGCCTCGTGTTGTGCTGACTGAGGACCCTCTATTGTTGTACGTGATCGTGATTAGCTTGCTGACTGATGTCTCCCATTGTTGTACGTGTTCTGTGTTACGATAACGACTGCGCATTCTATTATTAGGATACGCTACTTACGCTATTGGTTACTTACGAGTTTGAGCGGAGCTGGAACTAGCTCCCTTACTTGTATTTAAGCTCGTAGTAGTACGGACCAGGATCCCCATCTTGGTCTTCTTCAAATACCACATCCTCTACTCGTCTTCTGTACTAGGGACTCGTGACGTCCCTAAGTGAGCTAGCTCCGGTATATCCCTCTGCGACCAAGAAGGGATCCCCGTGACCTTATCTCCATCTTCACTCGTGAATGGTAGATCAGCCGACCGTAACTTACCCGCCTGGTACCACGTGTCATCTCGTCTTCGAATATCTCAATTCCCGCACAGCTCGTCCCACTCACTGCTACTACATCGTCAACAACCTAGAGTGGGAGTATATCCGCAAAGTCTCAAGTCCACCCCCGAACGTTCCCGTAGAAGAGACGTTGTACACCTACAGGGACTCTACAGGCACGTATTGGCCCCATCCCGCAGTCTTCCCCGAGCACTCGGACAACCACAGGTTTCATCCCCGAGGGAACCCACGTTACAACAGCGCCTAAGTCAGGCCAGCGTCCGTGGTAGACGTTACATTAAGACCAAGATCCTTCAACGTGGCTTCCGCAGTAACAACCCGTGATCTTTGGATCCCGTTCAGACCGTATCACATTGACAGAAGAGGGGAACGCAACGTCCCCAAGCAATATCTCAAAGGAGCCTTTTGGCAGACAGAACAAGGAGACCCAGGCTACGTAGTTCTTTACACTTACAAGGACAGCAAAACCGGACTCATCCCGGTAGAATTCAACTTCGACCACACTTGCTGGACAGAAATCAGGTGGGACGAACTCCACGGCAAACTACAAGTCGTCAGACCCGCAGGATCAGGCCTCCACCTCGACATTCGCCAAAGCGAAACAACTACCAGAGATCAGTGGGGACCTATCGACGGACAAGAAGAAGAACCAGTCCGTTCCCCTACTCCCAAAACACCAGCACCCTCCCCATCCTTAGGAAGTAACCCCGAGGAAATCCGTATCCTCGAAGCACAAGCAGAAGAAGAAGAAACGCAATTGGGATTACTAGCTGAGTCCATCCCTACAGATATGACCACCACAATCACCGAACAACCAACTACGTTCCAGGAACCCGCACGTATTAGTCGCGGCGGAGGACCCCCACCCGGAGGACACGGAGGTGGAGGTGGAGACGACGGAGGGGGAGACCCAGGAGGACCCCTCTTCACTGGACCAAACGTGTCAAGCGGAACTAAGCCCGAGAAATTCATGGGCAAAGAACCTCTCGTATTCACCGGAGACCGCACCAAAGTTCAACAGTTCCTCACTCAATGGGAGCTGTTCGTGGAAACCAACTACGACAACCCTGCGTTCACTCTCCCTTATCGCAAAGCGCTGATTTTCCTCACCTACATTCAAGGAGACCACGTCAACGAATGGGTCCTTTCCACCACCAAATGGGTCAAGGCGTACAAAGCCAAAAATGGACCTTATGACAAGTGGATTTGGGAAGCCATCGAACTCGGCTTCCGCAACACCTTCGCCGACACACTCGAAAAGGAGAGAGCGCAACAAGAACTCCAGAAAGGCTTCCGAATGGAAGGACAAGACATCGACTCCTACGTCACCAAGTTTGAGAAAGCGGTCAGAGAAGCAGGCTATCGCTTCGACGACTCCCTAGTCCTCGACAAATTCACCAGCGGACTTCTGGTGGAACTCTACAAGAACGCCTACAACTTCCACAGTCCAAACACGTACGCCCAATGGAAGACAGCCGCGCTCGAGCAACAGCGCAAGTGGATGCATCTCCAAACGCGTTTGGGGGGACGTAAACCCCCGGGACCCGGTAAGCCGGGCAATACTTCTCTTAGAACCTTCAACGCTCCAAACCGCCCTCAGCAGCCGCACCAAGGATGGCAGGCATTCCGGAACCACCCGGACGCCATGGACACCACCCCAGGAAGAGTTAGGGCCCGCCTCGCAGGCTCCGAAGAAATCGACTACACCCGACCCCTGTACACCCCGCAGGGGGACGACCCAACAAAGGGATCATAGACGCCAGCAACGTCAAGTGTTTCAACTGCGGCAGATTAGGTCACTTCCAACGCGACTGCCGCCAACCACGCAAGCCAAAGCCCAATACGAGTTGGCAACCCCGCCAAGGGAGAGGGGCGTTCATAGAAGAAGTCCAAAGCGTCCAAGACGAACCCTTGATCCAATTTGAAGATGACAGCGGCAGTAGCCGCGGCGCCCGCGCCACCACTGATACGCCACAAGAACGGGCGACCAGCTGGATAAACGGAGTCCGAAACCTTGACGACGAAGCCAGGGACTTGGTAGTTCGGGACTTACTGGGGCGAGAGGATTTTCAAAGCGCCTGAACCCGATGGCCTGGGTGAGGGCATTACGGTGTAATTCTGTATTCATAACGCGCTATCAATCTATGCATGTTCCAGTTTCATTGCGCGCAAGTTACGCCATGGCCGACAAACGAGCACTAGTGGACTCCGGAGCCACTAACAACTTCATACATCCGGACTTCGTCAAAAGAATGAGGCTAGGCCTCAAAGAACTAGACCGTCATCGAAAGATCTGGAATATTGACGGCACGCATAACAAAGGAGGCAAGATTACTCATTGCGTGGATCTAGAAGTACAGACAAAGGGAGTAACCAAGGAAATGCAATTCCTGGTGACGGACGTAGGAGGAGAAGACATAATCCTGGGATACCCATGGCTAGCAACCTTTCAACCCAATATCCAATGGGCGACGGCTACGCTTAACGAAGCTGAGTATCCAGTTGTCCTTCGAACCATCAATCCCACGAGACCACGAATAGATCCGGTCATAGCACGACTCATACTCGAAAAGCTACTGCTCCCTAACAAACAAAAGATCGAAGAGCAACTGAGACGAGAATGCGACCTTGAAGACACTCGTCTACGCGCAACAATGTCGACCGAGATGGCTATAGAAGCCAAGCAGTATACGGAAAAGAAAGCGGTCCCAGAAGAATACCAACGACATGTCAAGATCTTTAGCGAGGAAGAATCCAATCGCTTTCCGCTGTCGAAACCTTGGGATCACGCCATTGACTTCAAACCAAATGCACCGGACACGATCGACTGCAAGATCTACCCAATGAGTCAGACGGAAGACAAAGCGCTCAAGGAATGGACCGACGAACAACTGGCCAAAGGGTACATTAGACCCTCTAAATCCCCGTACGCATCATCCTTTTTCTTCATCAAAAAGAAGGACGGAAAACTACGCCCTGTACAGGACTACCGGAATATCAACAACTGGACTATACACAACCAATATCCCCTCCCGCTCATCCCGGAACTCATCGCAGACCTAAGCGGGGCGTTCATATTCACCAAACTGGACATTCGGTGGGGCTACAACAACGTAAGGATCAAAGAGGGAGACCAGGAAAAAGCCGCGTTCAAAACGAAATATGGACTTTTCGAACCAACGGTAATGTTTTTCAGGCTAACCAACTCTCCGGCAACCTTCCAAACCATGATGAATGAAATCTGCAAGGACCTTATCGCATATCACGAAACAAAAGGTACAATCATCAGGGTATACATGGACGACATAGGCATAGCAACCCGATCTATGGAACAAGCACACATCGACGCGGTACACGATATCCTGGA
Organism: Lactarius vividus; assembly: GCA_021527035.1. Classification (NCBI taxonomy): domain Eukaryota; kingdom Fungi; phylum Basidiomycota; class Agaricomycetes; order Russulales; family Russulaceae; genus Lactarius; species Lactarius vividus. Next base: position 10,796 of record JAKELG010000317.1, on the reverse strand, counting down.
CCTACTAGAGGAAAATGACCTATTCCTCAAACCGGAAAAATGCATCTTCCACACACCAAGCATCGATTACCTGGGGGTAATCATTGAAAAGGGGGTGACACGCATGGACCCTGTCAAAATTTCCAGTATCAAGGACTGGCCAAACCCCAAAAACATCAAACAGGTGCGATTGTTCCTAGGCTTCTGCAACTTCTACCGCGCTTTCATTCGAAATTTTGCCACACACGCTCGCCCCCTCAACAAACTCACGCGAAAGGACATGGAGTGGACATGGACAACAACAGAACAAGAAGCGTTCGACAAAATCAAGAAGCTCGTTACGGAAGAACCGGTCCTCGCGCACGCCAAGCTAGAAGAACAATTCGAACTCGAAGTAGATGCCTCAGGATTCGCAATAGGAGCGGTACTGCTCCAATGCAAAGAAGACGGCAAAAGACACCCCATAGCTTACTATTCAAACACCCTTAGTGCAGCAGAACGGAACTACGACATCTATGACCTCGAACTCCTCGCAATTGTCAAAGCACTTCGAAATTGGCACCACTACCTGGCAGGATCCCCACACAAGATCAAAGTATTCTCCGACCACATGAACCTCCAATATTGGCGCTCCCCACAAAAGATAAGTCGCCGAGTAGCACGGGAAGTACTAGAACTCTCCGAGTACGACATCGAAATTCACCACATTAAGGGAACGGCAAACGGACGAGCTGATGCCCTATCTAGACGCCCGGATTACGACCAAGGAGAAGGAGACAACGATCAGGTCATGGTATTACCCGACGACATCTTTGTCAGGGCCGCAGCAATAGACACGACGGAAGACCCTCTTCGAATCAACGCCACAATCTCGGTGCAAGAGATGGAAAAGGTAAACCCGGTGTACGCCCAAGACGACGACAAACTCCGCCCCTGGATAGACCCACATGGACTGAAAAAGATTGAAGGCACCTGGTACAAAGACGGACGCTGAGTAGTCACGGGGGGACTCCTAGAAAACGGGAACTTGTCAAAAACCATCACGACCCACCCGTATACGGACACCCGGGAATCAGCCGGACCATCAAGCTCATAGAACGATACTACTGGTGGCCGGGTCTTAGAAACGAAGTCACGGACTACGTCAAAGGATGCGCCAACTGCCAAAGAATCAAAGTCAACACCAGGGCCATCAAGGCACCGTTATGCCCAATATTCCCAAAACCCAAAGCTATGCCGTTTGAAACTATCGCACTTGACTTCATCACTAAACTTCCCGAGGCACAGAACTGCGATACGATCCTCACGATAACGGATCACGATTGTACGAAGATGTCCCTTTTCATCCCATGCCAAGAAGAAATATCGGCGGAAGGAACGGCCGCCCTCTACGTCAAACACGTGTTCCCCAGATTCGGCCTACCCGGCAAGATCATCAGCGATAGGGACCCCCGATTCGCGTCAAAGTTCACGCGTGAATTGTGCAAGATTCTAGGCATCGAACAGAACATCTCCACGGCCTATCATCCCCGCACTGACGGGCAATCGGAACGTACGAACCAGTGGCTGGAGCAATACTTGCGATTCTGGGTCAACGAACGACAGGATGATTGGATACACTATCTCCCCATGGCTGAGTTTACCCACAACAATTGGCCTAGCGAAACCACTAAAGAATCTCCTTTCCAGCTCCTTATGGGATACAATCCCCGCGCTGATTGGACCGATAGGCCATCACCGATTCCGCAGGTGGCGCTCAGGGTCAAACAATTCAAGGAACTCCGACAACGCGCGCAGTCACTGATGATCAAAGCGCAGCAGGGGTGGATCAAGGCCAAAGATACGCCCAAATTCCAAATCGGGGATCAAGTGTGGCTAGAAGGACGCCACTTACGCACGCACCAACCAACGGCAAAACTAGCGGCACAACGCCACAGCCCCTTTAAGATTGTTCAGGTGATGTCCGCAGTCAATTACCGCCTGGAACTTCCCACGCAGTGGCAGATTCACCCAGTGTTCCATGTGGACCTCCTGACACCTTATCACAAAACACCCACGCACGGACCCAATTATCAACGCCCACCACCGGATCTAGTGGGCGGAGAAGAAGAATACGAGGTCAAGAAGATTCTAGACTCTCGGCGGTTCGGCAGAAGTCGCAAATTGCAATATTTGGTCAAATGGAAGGGATACCCCGACTCGGACAACCAGTGGGTCGACAAGGATGACGTATTCACAGATGACGCGATTCGGGAATTCAAAAATTCCAACCCCACCCGTGAAACGCATATAAGCATGGGGGAAACTCAGGAGACGTCCCCATCTCCTTCCTTCACTTCACTCCCCACTTATGAGGCCCTCTTCCCCAGTGAACTTCCGCTATGTCGTCAACACCGAGCTATCAGCACCTTACCGAGTACAGTCCACGCCATCGTCACCCCTGTCGTCTACCCTCGCCCTTCACCAACGAGGAAGTCGTCCTCCTTCCCCCGGGACATCCCCAATTCCTTCGCCGACCCCCACTGTTTATTCCGAGAGCAACCAGCCCAGCTATCTCGGAGACAACTACATCCCAACCAGAGCGCCCACTCCAGTGGGCGACGAACAAGGGTATGTACCCAGCCGACCAGCGTCCCCACCGGGGCCCAACAAGGGCGGGGATCCGTACGACCCAGCCGAACGCCTCGAAGCGCATCAATATCTATGTTACGCCACCCATCTCACCACGACACACTCGGAAACCCCCCCGCTTTGCGGACCCACCGGGGAAGCTATCACACTACCGACGCCATATCCACCCGCGCTTCGCCGCGATCCGGAGGAGGAATCTGTGCCGGAGGCCGAGAGTCGGGCGGAGACACCCCCTCCCAGGGGGTACCAGTTCAACAGGGGAGTCCATTACATTCCCTTTCAGATTCGAGACGCTCAGGAACGTCTTTGGCCGGCCCGGTATACTCAGCTTATCCTCACCGCCGACCCCTTCGTCCTGGCCTTCAGGGCCGGGTGCAACCAGCAATACGGGAAGCCCGTCCACGCCGTCCCCTACTACGATGAACAGTCCTCTGCCCCCACTTACACCAACGACGACCTCACGTTCCTGCTCTCCGACGCGGGATTAGTCGACTCGGTCGACCAAGCGCTCCTTCATATGAAGGACGCGACTCTCATGGCCGAGGTCCACCACTACCGCTGCATGACGCTGGGATGGCGAGCGCAGCAACATCGATTGGCGGCAGAGCAGATGAAGTTGGAGCGCATAGAAATCGAGCGCAACAGGTGCGTCGCCCGACTTCAGCGGGCGCATGCGGTAGACCGCATCGAGAACGTGCGGGCGTCACTTCATCGTGGACCCAAAGCGGAGCAGGACGCGGAGGAGATAGCCCGGATCAGGGCTCTTCGTGAGGTCGGCACTAACCCACTTGCGATCATGCGAGGTCAAGCTGGGGCTTGACGCTGAAAAGGGGGTGATGTTACGTTTCGTCCTCGGACTGCCCGGACCGGTTGTGGACTCTGACACGTTCATGATGACTTGGCACATTAGCAGTAATACGTCATGGACTTCGGATCTTACCGCCTCGTGTTGTGCTGACTGAGGACCCTCTATTGTTGTACGTGATCGTGATTAGCTTGCTGACTGATGTCTCCCATTGTTGTACGTGTTCTGTGTTACGATAACGACTGCGCATTCTATTATTAGGATACGCTACTTACGCTATTGGTTACTTACGAGTTCGAGCGGAGCTGGAACTAGCTCCCTTACTTGTATTTAAGCTCATAGTAGTACAGACCAGGATCCCCATCTTGGTCTTCTTCAAATACCACATCCTCTACTCGTCTTCTGTACTAGGGACTCGTGACGTCCCTAAGTGAGCTAGCTCCGGTATATCCCTCTGCGACCAAGAAGGGATCCCCGTGACCTTATCTCCATCTTCACTCGTGAATGGTAGATCAGCCGACCGTAACTTACCCGCCTGGTACCACGTGTCATCTCGTCTTCGAATATCTCAATTCCCGCACAGCTCGTCCCACTCACTGCTACTACATCGTCGACAACCTAGAGTGGGAGTATATCCGCAAAGTCTCAAGTCCACCCCCGAATGTTCCCATAGAAGAGACGTTGTACACCTACAGGGACTCTACAGGCACGTATTGGCCCCATCCCACAGTCTTCCCCGAGCACTCGGACAACCACAGGTTTCATCCCCGAGGGAACCCACATTACAACAGCGCCTAAGTCAGGCCAGCGTCCGTGGTAGACGTTACAGCCAGAGAGAGAAATGCCATTGGAGGGCAAAGAACAATAAAGCCACCTAAAGCGGTTAAGTACGGTATCTTAACTATAAGAACAATAAGAACCTAATAAGGATCTAAACAATAAAGATAAACAATAACCGGTCTGTATGAGTCCAGAAGTCCAAATCTAACCATAAGGGTCAGATACTGTGTAAGGCAGGGAATGACTCAATCATATCCCATGAGACATGTGACTTGAATCAGTCGCATCTCAACACTTAGACTCAGTTTGTACTTTCTGATGAGCCAGTCTTCAACCATGGTGGAGATGATAACAAGAAACAACCTGGATTCCCTTACTGTGAATTCTACCATGAGCTCATTGAGCACCAGTCCCTCATGTCAAGCGAGGAACTTTGCAGCCTCATACAGTGGTGGAATGGGTAAGTCAAATCTACATGTCCATCTTGAATATTCATGCTGACTTAAAACCAGGGTGATATTCCCACAATCAGTTTATGCTAGTGGTGATGTGAAGAAGGACAGTGCAGGAGCAATGATGCGGGAGCAGGTGAGGGCAAGGCGGATGGAACTTGAAGCAGCCAGAGAGGCCACAGTGTCTGGGGTGACACCAGTAATGACTGAGTAATGGGTCATACTAGCTTGTTGCTTGTCTATGTTGCCAACTTGTTTTTAAACCTTTTGTCTCCATGCCACAATTGAATGCTCTGACCAGTCCAAAAGGACTATGTCATGTCATTATTATGCCAAATCACAACACACTGGGATTATCACAGGCAATAAGTCCCATTATATTGTGTTGCACTAACATCACCACTGTTCTTAAGGTGTGTTGTATTGTAACATGACAGCCACTACAGTCCGTTGCAAGGCCATTGTACTGCACTACACCAATGTCACAGCCAACCCTAGCACCTGTTATATCCAGCAATATTGCAGTCACAACACTCTACCTCTTAATCATGACTCAGTTACAGTGCAACCATTATGAAATCACAGCAACCACTACATGCTGTTGGAACACACTGTAATGTTGCCATTACTAACCCTATATTCTGTCATACTCCATTCTATTCAGTTGTGACTGCTTACATTATTTGTTGGGACAGGATCACAATTTCATCACAATATGAAGTACATCAACAAGTCAAGATATGATGATGTATCATATGTTACAATGTATTTTAGATATTATAATGCATCATGACCCCATTGTGATTCCGGACAGAAATTGGCGATGTGAACATGGGGGGGAAACGGGATCCCTGTATGATTAGGTGATGGAATGGCATACTACAAGAGGCAGGGGCAAGTGCATAGGGGACGGGAGAAAGTGCGAAGCACTCCACGATCGAAAATGAACTCTGTAGGCCGAGGCGAGGTCGCGACACCCAACCTGGTAGGAATCGATGACGCAGCGAGTGAGACTCGGTACCCCTGTTTAGGAAGAGATGGCATGAGGTTTGGTTACCCTGGTAACGATTCCCGCAGCGTGGAGTGCCACGTTAGCGCATCGGGGGCATGGCATAGCGTATAAAGGCCTCGTGTACATTGGGAACGTCTTGAATGTACGGGGCGATAGTGACAGCGTACTTTCTCAGGTAGAGCAGGAAGGAGTCCCTGGCCCAGCGCCCCTTGGCTTTCATAACGTCGAAGGGGACGCCACGGAGGAGGTATTCAAGGGTAGACCCTATCCGGATGCTGTGGCCCTGTAGCAGCTCGATGTTACGTTTTGCCCCGGACTGCCCGGACCGGTTGTGGACTCTGACGTGTTTGTGATGACTCGGCACGTTAGCAGTAATACGTCATGGACTTCGGATCTTACAGCCTCGTGTTTGGATGACTGATGCCTCGCCATTGTTGTACGTGATGTGGCTTACTATGCTGACTGATACTTTCTATTGTTGTACGTGATTCGGATTACGATTACGACTGCGCATTCTATTATTAGGATACGCTACTTACGCTATTGGTTACTTACGAGTTCGAGCGGAGCTAGAACTAGTTCCCTTACTTGTATTTAAACTCGCAGCAGTACGGACCAGGATCCCCATCTTGGTCTTCTTCGAATACCACCGTCTAACTCGTCCTCTGTGCTAAGGGTCTACAGTAGCCCTTAAGTGAACTAGCTCCGGCATATCCCTTTGAGACCAAGAGGGATCCCCGTGACCTTATCTCCATCTTCGCACCGTGAATGGTAGATTCGCCAGTCGTGCCATATCCGCCTGGAACCACGTGCCATCTCGTCTTCGAGTACCTCAACGCAAGAACCGCACGCCCGACTCATTGTTATTACATTGTCGACAACCTCCAGTGGGAATACGTCCACACAGTCCCGAGTCCACCAGCAGGAGTCCCTATAGAAGAGACTCTCTACACGTACAGAGATTCCACCGGCACGTATCAACCTCATCCCGCAGTCTTTCCGCTATCGGATATACACAGGTTTCACCCCCGAGGGAATCCACGTTACAACAGCGCCTAAGTCAGGCAAACGTCCGTGGTAGACGTTACATTAAGACCAAGATCCTCCAACGTGGCTTCCGCAGTAACAACCCGAGACCTTTGGATTCCATTCCGACCCTATCACATCGACAGAAGAGGGGAACGCAACGTCCCCAAGCAATACCTTAAAGAGGCCTTTTGGCAAACAGAACAAGGAGACCCAGGCTACGTAGTCCTCTACACCTACAAGGACGGAAAGACCGGACTCATCCCGGTAGAGTTTAACTTTGAACACACCTGTTGGACAGAACTCAAGTGGGACGCCCTTCACTACAAACTACAAGTCGTTCGACCCGCAGGATCGAGCCTCAAACTCGACATCCTACAAAGCGAAGTCACCACCAGAGACCAGTGGGGCCCCATCGACGGACAAGAAGAAGAACCAGTCCGCTCTCCTACTCCAAAGACACCCGCACCATCCCCTTCATTGGGAAGTAACCCAGAGGAAATTCGAATCCTCGAAGCACAAGCCGAAGAAGAAGAAGCGCAGCTGGGATTATTAGCTGAGTCTATCCCTACAGACATGACTACTACCGTCACCGAACAACCCGCGACATTCCAGGAACCCGCACGCATAAGCCGCGGAGAAGGACCCCCGCCCGGAGGACATGGAGGCGGAGGAGGAGGAGGAGGAGGAGACGACGGAGGAGGAGACCCAGGAGGACCTCTGTTCACAGGACCCAACGTCTCCAGCGGAACCAAACCCGAGAAATTCATGGGCAAGGAACCGCTCATATTCACAGGCGATCGCACCAAGGTCCAACAGTTCCTCACTCAATGGGAACTATTTGTGGAAACCAACTATGACAACCCTGCGTTCACTCTCCCCTACCGCAAAGCGCTAATCTTCCTCACCTACATTCAAGGAGAACACGTCAACGAATGGGTTTTATCCACCACCAAGTGGGTCAAAGCATACAAAGCCAAACACGGCCCATACGACAAATGGATCTGGGAAGCCATCGAACTCGGCTTCCGCAACACGTTCGCCGACACTCTTGAAAAAGAGCGCGCCCAACAAGAACTGCAGAAAGGATTCCGCATGGAAGGACAAGATATTGACTCATACGTGGCCAAATTCGAGAAAGCGGTCCGAGAAGCGGGATACCGTTTCGACGACTCGCTCGTTCTGGACAAGTTTACCAGCGGACTTCCGGTGGAATTATACAAGAACGCCTATAACTTCCACAGCCCGAACACGTATGCACAGTGGAAAGTAGCTGCGCTAGAACAACAGCGCAAGTGGATGCATCTTCAAACGCGTTTGGGGGGACGTAAACCCCCAGGACCCGGTAAGCCAGGCAACACCTCTCTCAGAACATTCAACGCTCCAAATCGTCCACAGCAACCGCGCCAAGGGTGGCAGGCGTTCAGAAATCACCCTGACGCCATGGACACCACCCCAGGAAGGGTTAGAGCCAGACTCGCGGGATCTGAGGAAATCGACTACACCAGACCCCCATACACTCAGCAAGGGGGAAGGCCAAATCAAGGAATTATCGATAAGAAGAACCTCCTCTGCTACAACTGCGGCAAAGCGGGCCATTTCCAACGCGACTGTCGACAACCCCGCCGCCCACGTAACAACGCGAACTGGCAACCACGTCAGGGACGCGGGGCGTTCATCGAAGAGGTCCAAAGTGTAGCCGAAGAACCTCTAATCCAATTCGAGGACGACGGCGGTAGTAGCCGCGGCGCCCGCGCCACCACTGATACGCCGCAAGAACGGGCGACCAGCTGGATAAACGGAGTCCGAAATCTCGATGACGAAGCCAGGGACTTGGTAGTTCGGGATCTGCTGGGGCGAGAGGATTTTCAAAGCGCCTGAACCCGACGGCCTGGGTGAGGGCACTACGGTGTAATTCTGTGTTCATAACGCGCTATCAATCTATGCATGTTCCAGTTTCATTGCGCGCAAGTTACGCCATGGCCGACAAAAGAGCACTAGTGGACTCCGGAGCCACCAACAACTTCATACATCCGGAATTCGTCAAGAGAATGAGGCTAGGCCTCAAAGAGCTAGACCGTCATCGAAAGATCTGGAATATTGACGGCACGCATAACAAAGGAGGCAAGATTACTCATTGCGTGGATCTAGAGGTACAAACCAAAGGAATCACCAAGGAAATGCGATTCCTGGTAACCGACGTAGGAGGGGAAGACATCATCTTGGGATACCCCTGGTTGGCAACCTTCCAACCCGATATCCAATGGGCCACTGCTACCCTAAACGAAGCTGAGTACCCAATAGTTCTGCGAACTACAAACCCCTCAAGACCCCGGATAGATCCGGTCATCGCCAGACTCGTACTCGAGAAATTGCTACTACCGAATAAGCAAAAGATCGAGGAACAGCTCAAGAGGGAATGCGACCTCGAGGACACTCGCCTTCGTGCAACAATGTCAACGGAAATGGCGATCGAAGCAAAACAATATACGGTAGCAAAAACGGTACCGGAAGAATATCAAAGGCATGTCAAAATCTTTAGCGAAGAAGAATCGAACCGATTCCCACTATCAAAACCGTGGGACCACGCAATCGACTTCAAGCCAAACGCCCCGGATACTATCGACTGCAAGGTTTATCCCATGAGCCAAGCAGAAGATGTAGCACTCAAGGAATGGATCGACGAACAACTGGCCAAAGGATACATCAGACCATCGAAATCCCGTACGCATCATCCTTTTTCTTCATTAAAAAGAAGGACGGAAAACTACGCCCCGTGCAGGACTACCGGAACATCAACAACTGGACTATACGCAACCAATATCCCCTCCCGCTCATCCCGGAACTCATCGCCGACCTAAGCGGAGCGTTCATATTCACCAAATTAGACATCCGCTGGGGATATAACAACGTACGAATCAAAGACGGCGACCAGGAAAAAGCAGCGTTCAAAACGAAATACGGGTTATTCGAACCGACGGTAATGTTCTTCGGACTGACCAACTCTCCTGCAACCTTCCAAACCATGATGAACGAAATTTGCAAAGATCTCATCGCATACCACGAAACAAAAGGAACAACCATCAGGGTATACATGGACGACATAGGCATAGCCACTCGATCGACGGAACAGGCACATATCGACGCGGTACACGACATATTGGACCTTTGGAAGGAAACGACTTATTCCTCAAACCGGAAAAGTGCATCTCTTCCACGCCCCTAGCATCGATTACCTGGGGGTAATCATTGAAAAGGGGGTGACAACGCATGGACCCCCGTCAAAATTTCCGGCATCAAGGACTGGCCAACCCCAAAAACGTCAAACAGGTGCGATCATTCCTAGGTTTCTGCAACTTTTTAACTGCGCTTTCATTCGAAACTTTGCCACACACGCACAACCTCTCAACAAGCTCACACGCAAAGACAACCGAATGGACATGGACGACCGCGGAACAAGAAGCGTTCGACAAGATCAAGAAGCTCGTCACGGAGGAACCGGTACTGGCACACGCGGAACTGAAAGATCAATTCGAAGCTAGAAGTAGACGCCTCAGGATTCGCAGTAGGAGCAGTACTGCTCCAACGCAAGGAAGACGGTAAAAGACACCCCATAGCCTCTACTACTCCAACACCCCTCAGCGCGGCAGAAAGAAACTACGACATTTACGACTTGGAACTACTGGCAATCGTCAAGGCACTAAGGAACTGGCGACACTATCTGGCAGGATCCCCACACAAGATCAAGGTCTTCTCGGACCATATGAACCTCCAATACTGGCGCTCCCCACAAAAGATAAGCCGCCGAGTAGCCCGGGAAGTACTAGAACTTTCTGAGTATGACATTGAAATTCACCATATCAAAGGAACGGCAAATGGAAGAGCCGACGCCCTATCTAGAGACGCCCGGACTACGACCAAGGAGAAGGCGATAACGATCAAGTGACAGTACTACCAGATGACATCTTCGTCAGGGCCGCAGCAATAGACACCACGGAAGGACCCTCTTCGCATTAACGCCACCATCTCGGTACAGGAGATGGAGAAGGTAAACCCGGTATACGCCCAGGATGAAGACAAGCTCCGTCCTTGGTAGACCCACACGGACTAA
>JAKELG010000316.1:0-42451 GCA_021527035.1 Lactarius vividus | reverse complement strand
AAGAAACGTTATACACCTACAGGGACTCTACAGGCACGTATTGGCCACATCCCGCAGTCTTTCCCGAGCACTCGGACAACCACAGATTCTATCCTCGAGGGAACCCACGTTACAACAGCGTCTAAGTCAGACAAACGTCCGTGGTAGACGTAACATCCATGGAACTGTAGATTCCATGCGCGGGAAGCCTGCTTCAGACCGTAAAGGGCTTTCTGAAGCCGGCATACCATGTGTTCAGAGCCAGCAGTGACGAAACCAACTGGTTGCTCCATATAAATTTCCTCGTCCAGTTCCCCATGTAGGAACGCTGACTTGACGTCCATCTGGTGGATTTCCCAATCCTCTAGCGTAGCTAACACCAAAAGGAGTCGCAATGACTCAAAACGGGCAACTGGAGAGAAGGTTTCGTCAAAGTCCACCCCCTCTAGTTGGGTGAACCCTTTTGCCACTAGCCTAGCACGAAAGCGTCCATCTGCTTTCTTCTTAAAAACCCACTTGCATTTAACCACCTTCCTTCCAGCAGGAAGGGGCTCCAAACGCCAGACTTGTAGCTTTTCTAGGGCATCCAGTTCATATTGGCATGCCGCTTGCCACTCATCTGCGTATTCAGACTCCATGGCCTGCTTAAAGGTCTGAGGATCCCTGTAGCCAGGGACCTCTGCCGCATTCAGCAAGTCCATCATAGTAAGCCTGCTGCTCCCTTGCATAAACTCATCATTATCCTCATTGTAATAGCGAGGATTTTGACGCCTCGTCCTCGTGCTTCGCCTTGGACGGGGCGGCGAAGTGACCTGCTCAGTCCTCGGGCTTCTAGGGGTATCCCTAGGAGGACTGACTTCCCTATTGAAGTTAGGGGCAGGAATAGGCTGGGACACCATAGGTGGCCAGTTTCGCCTTGAGCGTGAGGGTAGAGGAGGAGAGGTAGCAGGGGGGGCAGTAGGAGGAGTCTGGTAGATAGTCTGATCTGTAGGAGCGGGAGTGGTATTTGGTGGGGTGCTAGGCTGTTGTTCCTGCGGAGGGGATACCTCCGGCACCTGTATAGTAGGCGGGGCCACAGTGACTGGTGGCGCCTGAGGTGCTGTGGCAACAGCTGGTAGAGGCTGATCAAGCACTCTTATATAGGTAGTACCGCCGGTGGAGTCAAAAACCTCCTGTTCCGGCACTGGTGTCGTATATTGGTGAGGGATCAGGTCACCACGGGACGGGAAGACGTCTTCATCAAATGTAACATCTCGTGAAGAGATGAAGCGTCGGCTATGTCTGTCCCATAATTTATAGCCCTTGGAAAGAGCTTCATAGCCCACAAACACGGCTTCCTTTGCTTTAGGATCTAACTTTTGCCGGTTGTGTTCTGGTACATGATAGTAGGCTTTGCAGCTGAAGACTCTAAAGTACGAGACATCTGGAACTGTACCATTCCAGAGCTCTAGCGGAGTTTTCCACTTATTAGAACGAGTGGGAGTGCGATTGTAAATATGCACAGCAGTCTCGACTGCTTGTTCCCAGAAACCAAGGCTAAGGCCTGCATGATGAAGCATGCTAGTGCCTTTTTCCATAACCGTACGGTTAAAACGCTCGGCTCTCCCATTCTGTTGTGGAGAATACGGCATAGTGAGACGATGCTCAATGCCCGCTTCCAGGAGTATGTGCTTAAGATCGTTGTTGACATACTCGCCACCACGGTCAGAGTGTAAGGATTTAATGGGCTTATTCAACTGTTTTTCAGCCCACGCCTTATAGTGTAAGAAGGCGTCCTTAAACTGATCCTTGGTTTTCATGAAGATGACGACTGCTGTCTTTGAGAAGTCATCTATGAAGGTGGCGAAGTACTTGTTCCCCTGAATAGAGTTGCTCTGGAGGGGTCCAACAAGGTCACTATGGACGATCTCGAGGTGATCCTTGGCACGTTTCATGGAAGGAGGGAATGGAAGGCGAGACGATTTGCCAAGTTCACAACCATGGCAAGGTCCGGCTTCCACTGGGGCATTGTTTATGACGAGGCCTTTTACAGCCTCGGGAGCATGTCTCTTCAGTGCTTCCTTGGACATATGGCCCATGCGCTTATGCCAGACATCTAAGCTAGCAGATGCAGGTGCTTTGACAGTATTTAGTTTATGACTGTCAAGCCAATAAAGATTGGCAGCTTTATGTCCTTCCGCAATGGTCTCTCCTTTGTATCTGATCGCGAAGGAGGTGGAATCAAATAGAATAAGTGCGCCTTTATCTGTCAGGGCACTGGTGGAGAGGATGCGCGAATGCGTGTTTGGGAGGTGTAACACATTGGAGATTTTAAGGTCATAACCTTTGTTGGTTTGGATTGTAATGGTACCCGTTCCAACGCTCTTTAAGAGAGAGCTATCTCCTAGCAGAACTTCGATACCTTCGTGTGGTGTATAGGTGTCGTAGTCTTCAATGTAGGGTGTAAAATGTGTTGACGCTCCACTGTCCATCATCCATCTTGATTCCACATGTGCGGTGTTAGCGCACATCATGTAAAGGGAGACTTGAGGTGTCTCATGCACCTCCTCTATTTTGCCAGAGCCATTGACTATAGTAAACAAACGGCTCTTTGGTACTGTTACTGTGTTATTTATCCTATCTGCCGGTACAGCATCTGGCGTCCCAATCATAGCATTCTGGGCAGCCTTGCGCTGCTGCCCAGCCTTCCCCTTCCTCGCATTCTCCTGGTCCCTTTTGAGTTTGTAGCAGTCTGGCTTTTTATGGCCAGACTTGGGACAGTAATGGCAGATTATATCCGCCGAAGCGGAACTGCCGGAATTGGGCGATGATTGTGCCTTTGAGGGGCGCGAACCAGAGGCCCGGATGGGTGCCACCTTGTTAAGGGTGGCGGAGGGACCGGAAAGACGAGACTCCTCGTTGATGAACCTGTTGATCAGGTCCTGAGGAAGTAAATTGGCAGGGGGGCCAGTGGCCAGTATGGTGCCGGCGATTGTAGAGTAGGACGGGGGTAGCGCGTCTAAGAGTATGAAAGACATTTGCATGTCTGAGACCGCCATCCCGTTCTCTTGAAGGGTGTTCCTCAAGTCCAACATTTTCTGGAGTTGAGGGAGGAAGGGACGTCCTTCCTGCAGCTTGGTATTGACCAAGCCCACCCATAAGTTGAAAGTGGCCATAGAGCCAACGGCACCATATAACGCCTCCAACTGTACGAACTTGTCATGGACAGTTGGGAAAAGGATATGGGATGTAATCCCAGATAGGACTTCTGTGGTGACGGATAGATATAAGAGGCCAATAATGACCTCCTCTTGTTTGTTCCACAGAGCTAACATGGCAAGTCCTGCGTCCGTCGGACCAGTGGGGCCAGCAGCACCTGCAGGAGGTGCAGGGTGCTGGGGAACCGCACCAAGGTTATCATGCGTGAGGTGCCTTGAGCAACCATTCATCAGCATGAGGGACGTAAAGGTTTGCGCCCAGGACTGCCAATTAGTTCCATCCAACTTGGCGAGTTGAACGGAGGGGGGGAAGACGAGGTTGAAGGATGCCATTTGAGATGTTTAAAAATCTGGTTCCGAGGAGCAGTCAGAACCAGTCCAGATCTTGATTAGGAAAGGTAGCGGTCCAGCCATAAGGGCGCTATAACTCCATAACACTCAAGGTGTCATGCCTCAAGCGTGCGACTTGGGAATACTACGTGTGCAAATCATAGGTAGATAACTAATCCACACCTGTTCACTTGTTACCACGAGGACCTTGTAAGAAGGGCAAGCAGTCTTAGTGATAGCTTTAATCAGGGTCAAGCAGAGTCACGCCTGAGGTACTTCCTGGCGAAGGGTTTCCCGGAGGTCATGTCCTAACCTTTAGGCCGTCCTCAGGGGCTACTCAGGTTCACTGGTGAACAGGGGGCAGTGCCCTAGAGAGGAGCCAGCAGTGAATTCCAGATAGAATGATGGGGATCAACTCCCACAACAATTCTAACCGTCGTCTGCGGAGTCTCTAGACCAGACCATTAAGGGTCTTAGCACTGATGTATAGTAGTTTCTAATTATAGTAGCGACTCCTAGTTGTGTCAGAGGGAAGGACTTCTGGGTTTGACTATTAACCAGGCCTTCACACCCCTTAAAGAGACCCAGGTATTAACCGAGTATCTCCCAACCATTAGAGTGGCCTATAGCCGCAAGGGTCTTCCCCTATTGGCCTATGAAAGCACTTCCGGACGAAAACCGGGTATAGAAAATAAGTAGCGAGGATAGTGCGCACAGAGGAACTAAGGACGCGTCTGCTGACTTAACAGCTCCCTAGCGCCTTTCGCGAGAACCTCCTTAAGAGGCTAGCCAGAATGGCACGACATTCATAAATGCCGGTGGACAAGAAAGGAATGTGTCGAGAGAAGAGGATAGATGATGCTCACTGAGGGGATGATTGACGACAAAGATGTGGTCGCAAAGTGAGTCAAGAGGACACAAGGTAGATCTGGAGACACGGCTGTTAGTATGAGCGTCCAGGGCCCATAACCTGTTGAGCGGGCAGCACTAACAGCGAGAGGTAAACAGCAAAGAGCTAAAGACAAACAAGTAACTTCAGAGGTAGAAGTAACTCTTAATAGCAGCGCTACACACCTAAAGACAAACAAGTACTATACTAGTGTCAGCGTAAGGTAGTGAGGCTTAGTAGAGAAGGGACTTACACTTCAGAGGTAGAAGTAACTCTGAAGTGTATGGGCGAAAACAGCAGTCCTTATATACAGGACGCTTAGGTAAGAATGGTCCGTGCGCACTGGTGATCCAAACAAAATACACCTGGTCTGTGCGCCAGAGGGAGAAACGCCATTGGAGGGCAGAGAACAAAAGAGCTGCCTAATGCAGCTAAGTCCAGTATCTTAATAAAGAGAACAATAAGAACCTAATAAGGATCTAGACAAATAAAGATAAACAATAACCGGTCCGTACAAGTCCAGAAGTCCATAATCTAACCATAAGGGTCAGATACCGTATAAGGAAGGGAATGACACAATCATATTCCACGAGACATGTGACTTAAATCAGTCGCGTCTCAACAAGAATGGACAAGATGGAAACATACATGCCCCTGAGGGGCCGGGTCCAAAAATTGAGTTGGGCAAGTGAGAAACAAGCCTGAGGCTGAGTGTGGTACGCGTGGACGCTACTGCCACTCGGACCTTTGGCGAAACAAATCCACCACACATTGCTGTCATCTCATGAATGACTTTGCTCACCCCTTTTGCTTGAGCATGACTTTGGTTTGCTACTGCACTTGAACCCCTGACTTCCCTGCTACTGTCTGCATGTCTGAGGAGACCATGTGACACTTGTGCATCACCTGACTCAGTCTTAATCAACTGTTATGAATCTCCATTACCTTAGCTTGAGCACCTTAGTGAAGCACACATTGTGCATGTTACGTTCCATCCTGGACCCCGTTCGACAAGCGCCGACTCATGCAGCACCGCCAAGTTGTACCAACAAGAATGGGCAACAGCCGCCAGAACTGAAGGAGAAGACCCTGCAAACCTCCTGTATTATGAGCAAGACCCGGGCTAGCAAGCGCCCTGGGAATAGCCGAAAAAGATGTCAAGCACCTGTCACGTGACCCTGGCATGTGACCTGGTCTAGACCAGCACCAGAAGGATCCAGATGAGCTTGTGCCTGGATCATGATCAGATCTGCCTCATGGACTGTATGGTTCCTAGTTTCTGATGGATTGTTCAATTGTGCCTGTGGCTTGATGTGCCCGTTCACTGTATGTTTCAGCCACTGATTGATGGACTTCTGACCCCATTTCACCTTTGCCTCATTTTTGACCTTGTGACTGTATTTCCCCTGACTCATGTTCCATTGTTTCTGATTGGACGATACATACTAGGTTTTGGACTTCAGGCTGAGCTTGAAAGCTCCCTGGATGTGTATAAGTAGCACCCCAGTCTTGCTGATATCCCTCAGCTTAACTTCTTGTAGTATCCCAGCCTACAGTAGACTGAAGCAGATACAGGTTGCCCCTGTATACCTTTCCCCTCTCATCTTGTGAACCCCTTGCTTGAGTGCAAGCTCTCCTCTCTTTCTACTTGAAGACATTGTCGATAGGCTGTTCATCATTGTCGACCTCATACCGAAGACCTGCAAGCCCAAGATCTCGAGATTCCGATCAGAAGTTAGACCAGTCGAAGTCTTGGTTGCCACTGTGATACTGCAAGAACCCCAAGTTTCCCGTTGAGTAGCCAGACTCCAGAAGGTACACCCGCTGTGTCGCGGACGGACTTCATGGACTTGTGATACGATAAACGCAGTGGACTCTTACTATACGGTTGTGACTACGTTAGTAAGTAGGAATTAGTCACGGACTTAGTCACCACACGTCGTACTAGCATGTGATAGCTAGTATGACTCATTCCTAGTACAGTGGTAGTAGGGTTCGAGCTACTTACGCTAGAGGACATTACTTCTAAGAGGAGCTTTAAAGCTGCCTCTACAATATGTATAAATAGTGGAATGCAAAGACCAAGATACGCCATCTTGGTCTTCTTCAAATACCACTCATCTTCTATTCGCTTCCCTCTATAGGGCCTTCGTGCCTTCCATCCTCAGACTTCATATCCCTGACCTTTGTGTCTAGGGCGCTGGCACTCTCAAGTCATCATCTTGGAGTTGCCTTGGTGTTGCTTGGGCGAATACTGTGGATTGCCTTAGTCATTTTCTATGGAGTTACTGAAACACTGAGGGAGTCTCTAAAACCTGCTAAGTCGTGAACACTGCTGCACGAGTTCAAGTCGAACTAATGCCGTGGTAGCATTACATGCTGGAGCATAACAGTGCATAATGTTCCTATGGTAACATTACAGCAATGATCATTTGTAGAGCCTGCAAATCACACGTGAACTCTGCAAGATACTGGGGATTGAACAAAACATCTCCACAGCATATCACCCATGCACAGATGGACAATCAGAATGAATGAATCAATGGCTCAAGCAAAACCTGTGATTTTGAGTCAATGAATGACAGGACAATTGGATTCACTACCTCCCCATGGCTGAGTTCACCCATAACAATTGGCC
This sequence comes from Lactarius vividus, assembly GCA_021527035.1. Classification (NCBI taxonomy): domain Eukaryota; kingdom Fungi; phylum Basidiomycota; class Agaricomycetes; order Russulales; family Russulaceae; genus Lactarius; species Lactarius vividus. The sequence continues at coordinate 35,418 of JAKELG010000316.1, read as the reverse complement.
CAGTGAAACAACTAAGGAATCCCCTTTCCAGCTCCTCATGGGATATAACCCATGTGCCAATTGGACAGATAGGCCATCACCAATTCCACAAGTGGTGCTCAGGGTCAAACAGTTCAAGGAACTCCGACAGTGTGTGCAACCACTGATGATCAAAGTGCAGCAGGGGTGGATTAAGGCCAAAGATACACCCAAATTCCAAATTGGAGACCAAGTGTGGCTAGAAGGACGCCACCTACGTACTCGGCAAAACTCGCAGCACAGAGACATGGCCCCTTTAGGGTAGCTCAGGTGATGTCTGCAGTCAACTATTGCCTTGAACTTCCCACGCAGTGGCAGATTCACCATGTGGACCTTCTGACGCCCTATCACAAGACACCCATGCACGGACCCAACTATCAGTGCCCACCACCGGATCTAGTAGGTGGCGAGGAGGAATACGAAGTCAAGAAGATTCTAGACTCTCAGCAGTTCAGCAGAAGTTGCAAGTTACAGTATTTGGTCAAATGGAAGGGATACCCAGACTTGGACAACCAGTGGGTCGACAAGGATGATGTATTCGCTGATGATGCCATTCAGGAATTCAAAAATTCCAACCCCACACACGAAATGCATATAAGTGTGGGGACAACCCAAGAGACGTCCCCATCTCTCTCTCTCAACCCCATCCATACTCATGTGCACTCCATCCCCAGTCAACTTCCTCTATGTCATCGATACCAGTCTATCAGCTCCTTACAGAGCACAATCCACACCATCATCACCCCTGTTGCCTGCCCTTGCCATTCACCAACGAGGAGATCGTCCTCCTACCCCTGCATCATCCTGAATTCCTTCACCATTCCCCACTCTTTATTCCGAGACCAACCAGCCCTCTTGACTCGCTGACAGCTACAACCCTACCAGAGTGCCCACTCCAGTGGGCAACAAACAACAGGGGTACATCCCCAGCTGTCCAGCCTTGCCACTGGGCCCCAATGAAGGTGGGTGTAACGTCTACCACGGACGTTTGCCTGACTTAGGCACTATTGTAACGTGGGTTCCCTCGGGGGTGGAATCTGTGTATGTCCGAGAGCGGGAAAACTGCGGGATGGGGCTGATACGTGCCGGTGGAATCTCTGTACGTATAGAGAGTCTCTTCTACGGGTACTCCTGCTGGAGGGCTTGGGACGGTGTGGACGTATTCCCACTGAAGATTGTCGACAATGTAGTAACAGTGAGTTGGGCGGGCGGTTCTGGCGTTGAGATATTCGAATACGAGGTGGCACGTGGTACCAGGCGGATAAGGCACGACTGGCGAATCTACCATTCACAAAGGAAGATGGAGATAGTGTCACGGGGATCCCTCTTGGTCTCAAGGGATATGCCGGAGCTAGTTCACTTAAGGGCGACTGCGAGCCCTTAGCACAGTAGACGAGTTTAGACGGTGGTATTAGAAGAAGACCAAGATGGGGATCCTGGTCCGTACTACTACGAGTTTAAATACAGATAAGGGAGCTAGTTCCAGCTCCGCTCGAACTTGTAAGTAACCAGTAGCGTAAGTAGCGTATTCTAATAATAGAATGCGCAGTCACTATCGTAACACAGAACACGTACAACAATAGGAGACATCAGTCAGCAAGCCTAATCACAATCACGTACAACAATAGGGAGTATCAGTCATCCAAACACGAGGCGACATGATCCGAAGTCCATGACACATTACATCTGACATACCGAGTCATCGCGAATACGTCAGAGTCCACGACCGGGCCGGGCAGTCCGAGATCGAAACGTAACAGTGGGGACCCATACGACCCAGCCAAACGCCTTGAAGCGCATCCGTATCTTCATTATGGCACCCATCTTACCATGACACACTTAGAAACCCCCCCACCATGCGGACCCACTGGGGAGGCTCTCTCACTACCGATGCTGCCTCAACCCTTGATGGGAAAAGATCAAGAGGAGGAACCTCTGTTGGAGACTGAGGGTCATCCAGAGATGCCACCCCCTCAGGGGTATCAGTTCAACAGGGGAGTACATTACATTCCCTTTCAGATCCGAGATGCTCAAGAGCGCCTTTGACCCACCCGGTATACTCAGCTCATCCTTACCTCCGACCCCTTCATGCTGGCATTCTGGACTGGATGTCACTAACAGTACAGGAAACCCATCCACACCACTCCATACTACAATGACCCCTCCCCTGTCCCCACTTACACCAGTGATGACCTCATGTTCCTGCTCTCCAACAGTGGGATGGTAGACACGGTTGACCAAGCTCTCATCTGCATGCATAACCTGCCGCTGTTAGTGGAGGTCCACCAATATTGGTGCATGGTCCTGGGTTACCAAGCCCAGGAACACCGGGCAATGGTGGAGCAGATGAAGTTGGAGAGATTAGGAGCAGAGATGCACCAGTGCATAGGTCGGCTCCAATGAGCCCATGCGATTGACCGCATTAAGAATCAGCAGTCAGTATTGCACCACAGTTCAGGCGCTGACAAGGACGCCCATGAATTAGAGCTCATCAAGCACATGCACTCTCTTAGAATGAACCCCCTCATGGTCATGTGCAGTCAAGCTGGGGATTGAACCTGAAAAGGGGGTGATGTTATGTTTCATCTTTCGGACTGCTTCGGCCCAGTCGTGGACTCTGATGTGTTTGCTATGACTCAATGTGTCAGCAGTAATGTGTCATGGACTGTGGATCTATACGCCTCATGCTTGGATGACTGATGCTCCCTATTGTTCTACGTGTACAATATTACAATGTGGATGACTGATTCCTAGGATCGCTGTAGTAGGGTTCACACTACTTACGCTATTGGCTAGGATACAATTCAGGCGGAGCTCGGCATAGCTCCCTTATGTGTATATAAGTTTGTAGCTGTATGACCAGGATCCCCATTGTTACGCTCCGTAGGGTGCACCTTCGGGAGATCTCACTCGACCTGTCTTCAGGGGTTCCTAATGACCTTGTTGACCTGCTCTTGTTCTGTCGCTTGAGCTAGCGCTTGCTGTCTTTCGTACTCGTCGATGAGAAGTCTGAAACGGACAATCTGGAGGACTCAGATAGCAACGAAAAGGTGGAAGAAAAGAATGACTCACTCCTTATAAGCTGAGCTGGCTTGATGCTCAATGAATCACGTGACACGAGGAGGAAGGGGGATAACGTCGCTGTAGCAGGTGGTCGAACTCCAAGGGCTGCTAAGGACATGGGACACCACTATGATGCTGGGCTAACTCTGAGGGCATGTAGGGCAGAGAGAAGAGGGGATGGATTCAGAGCAGAGGGGACTGGGGACTACTCGGACTAGGTTGTACAGACTATACAAGAAGTCAAAGCTACCATCTAAGGTTGCTTCTACGTGCTACTTATACTTGTGAGGGGAGCTATTGGAACTCAGCTGAAACCCTAATACAACAATCCTAGGGATAAGTCATGCTGCTGCAGAAACTGCGGAACTGTGGAAAACACATGTCCAATGCCACTGATGGTGGCTGAAACATACAGTCCATGGGTGCATCAAGCCACAGGGATGAGGCATGGGAAAGTCAAGACAAATATAGTAACGGATCACAAACCAGGCACAATCGATCAACCACATTCCAATCCAGGCACAAGCTCATCTGAACTCTTCTGGTGTGGTCTATGTAACGGACGAACAATACGAGGTGTGGAGTGGACACTTACTACACGGTTGTGACTACGGTAGTAAGTAGAGATTAGTCACGGACTTTACCATCAGTCAGCACAAGTAGTACTAGCATGTGATTGTTAGTATTACTCATTACTAGTACAGTGGTAGTAGGGTTCGAGCTACTTACGCTATATGATATCGGACTCACAGAGGAGCTTTAAAGCTACCTCTTCATATGTATAAATAGTGGACTGGAAAGACCAAGATACGCCATCTTGGTCTTCTTCTGAATACCACTCTCTCTTCCAATCCGTTGAGCCTTCGAGCTTCGAACCCTCTGATTCCCTTGACCTTCAAGTCTAAGGCCATCGTCATTTTGCATCATCAAGTCCTAGTCGCCTTGGTCCTTATCCTTAAATCCCTTTGGATCGCTTTAGTCGTATTTCAAGGGATTCTCAAGACTTACGAATGATACTCTCGAAGTTGCTAAGTTGTGGATGCCATTATCAAGTCCAAGTCGGACTAACGCCGTGGTAGCGTAACATTAAGACCAAGATCCCCCAAACGTGGCGTTCACTACAAGAGAACAGTGGAGAAACTTCCGACCCTACAGCCTCAACACAAGAGGAGAAAGATCAGTACCACAACAATTCCTAGGTGCAGCAAGGTGGAGAGAATATAGAGGAGACACTGGATACTTCATTGACTTCCTGGGAGAAGCCATCAGATATCGACCAGTTGAGTTCAACTATTCAAACTTCTGTTGGACGGAAATTACGTGGAATCCAGTAGACAACCGGTGGGACATTGTTAGACCAGCAGGAAGACACTATCGTTGTGACATCGACTCAAGAGAACTTCACGGAGAAGACTGGGGACCACTTGACAGAGACAGTGATGACAGTAGCAGCGAAAGTGAGGAAGAACAACCAAGGGAACAAGCACCTTCAGAATCTAGCCACGAAGAACCAGCGGAAGAACATACCGCTACAGAAAGTGAAATACGACCAACAACAGAAGACGATTTGAGCCTACTGGCCCACATAGCTGAGTCATTACACATCACCGTACCAGAAGAAATTCACATCAGAAGTCCTATGACTACAGAAGTCCAAACCATGGAAGAAGTATGATGCATCAGAGAAGAAGCGGAGGTTATTCTCAACCCCATAAACCCCTCCACAGGGCACTGAATGACTGCGGATGATGCAGCATTATTCAGAGCAATAGGCCCAGACCAACCAGATCCCCCAATGGGGCCACCACCACCACCTGGCAGGTTGCCAGGGGGGTTCCCAGGACAAGGACCAACAGGAGGAGGATTCCCAGGAGGAGGAGGACCACCCGAGAGAGAAGGACCGCTGGGACCGCCAGGAGGAAGATCCCCCCCTGGACTAGGAGGAGGTGGAGGGCATGGGTCAGACAAACTATCAGGTGAACCTCCGACCGTATACGACGGAGATCGCACTAAATATGAGGCCTTTCTAACACAATGGCACATCTACCGGGGAATGAATCTGGATGCCCCTATCATGCAAAATGAATACTGAAGATCGCTCCTTTTCTTAGGATACGTCAAAGGGGTCAATGTCAGCGAATGGACGCTGACCATGCTCACATGGTTGAACCGAGAAGTGTGAAGAGGAGTAAGTCAATACTCCCAAACCCTGTGGAACCACATTGCCATGGAATTCGCCAAACGATTCTCCAACATTCTGGAAGAAGAACAAGCTCAATGTAATGGACGGACTATTACAGATCATGAAGTGGACTCTTACTATACAGATATGACTACGATAGTAAGTAGGAATTAGTCATGGACTTAGATCAGTCAGCATGTCATGTTAGCATGTGATTGCTAGCATGACTCATTACTAGGATAGCGGTAGTAGGGTTCGAGCTACTTACGCTACAGGATACAAGTCTCATAGGGGAGTTTTAAAACTACCCCTTCATATGTATAAATAGTGGTTCACGAAGACCAAGATACTCCATCTTGGTCTTCTTCTAAATACCACCTCTCTTCTATCTCGCCTTACCCTTTTGGGCCTTCGTGCCTTTGAAACCCCCCTGTTCGATCTTCCCTGACCTTCGTGTCTAGGGCGCTGGCACTCTCAAATCATCAGTTTGGAGTTGCCTTGGTACTACTCGGACGGGCATTGTGGATCGCCTTAGTGGTCTTCTACGGAATCACCGAGACTCTGAGAGAGTCCTTCAAACCTGCTAAGTCGTGAACGCCATAATACGAGTCCAAGTCGGACTAACGCAGTGGTAGCGTTACATTAAGACCAAGATCTCCCAATCGTGGCGTTCACCACAAGAGACCAGTGGAGAAACTTCCGAACCTACAACCTCGAAACTAGAGGGGAAAGATCAGTACCGTGGAGATTCCTGGGCACAGCTAGGTGGAGAGAATATAGAGGAGACACCAGATACTTTGTCGACTTCCCAGGAGAAGCTATCAGATATCGCCCAGTTGAGTTCAACTACTCCAACTTCTGCTGGATGGAGATTACATGGAATCCCATAGACAATCACTGGAACGTCGTCAGACCGGCAGGAAGACACTACTGCTGCGACATCAATTCAAGGGAACTCCACAGAGACGACTGGGGATCACTAGACGGAGACAGTAGTAGCAGTGAAAGCGAAGAAGAACAGCCAAGGGAGCAAGCACCATCCAAGTCAAGTCACGAAGAACCAGTAGAAGAACACATGGCCACAGAAAGCAAGATCTGGCCAGGAACAGGAGACGATTCAAGCCTATTGGCCCACATAGCTGAGTCACTACACATCACTGTACTCGAAGAGATTCACATACAAAGCCCAATGGCTACAGCAACCGAAACGATGGCGACCGAAGAAGTACAGCGTATTAGAGAAGAAGCGGAAGCCATCTTAAACCCTATCAACCCCAGCACGGGACACCGAATGACAGCAGATGATGTGGCAATCTTCCGAGCTATAGGACCAGACCAACCAGATCCACCAGAAGGACCCCCGCCACCTCCAGGAGGACTCCCAGGAGGTTTCCCAGGACAAGGTCCAACAGGAGGAGGATTCCCAGGTGGAGGAAGACCACCAGGAGGAGAAGGACCCCCAGGAAGAGGACCACTACCAGGACCAGGAACAGGACACGGTTCGGATAGATTATCAGGTGAACCTCCGACCGTATTCGATGGAGATTGAACTAAATACGAAGCTTTCCTCACGCAATGGCACATGTACTGGGGAATGAACTTGGACGCCCCCATTATGCAAAACGAATACCGATGATCCCTCCTCTTTCTGGGATACGTGAAGGGGGTTAACGTCAGCGAATGGACACTAACCATATTAGAATGGCTGAACCGAGAAGTGCGAAGAGGAGTAAACCAGTACTCCCAGACCCTATGGAACCACGTCGCATCAGAATTCGCCAAAAGATTCTCGAATATACTCGAGGAAGAACAAGCCCAGGCAGAACTACAGAAGGGAGTTAAGATGACAGGAGAGGACATTGACGCGTACGTGGTCCGATTTGAGCAACTAGCAAGAAAGGCTCATTACAACCTAAACGACCGCCAAACCATTGATCGATTCACGGCGGGACTACCGAGAGCTCTATTCATGAAGGTGTACGAGCTAGACGAACCCCACACTTTCGAAGACTGGAAGAGATGCGCCTTATGCCACCAAAAACAATACATCCATATGAAAGCGCACCTTGACAACTTCAAAACCAAGACACCCCCATCATCAGCCCAGCCGCGCTGGAGGGCACCACCCCCCAATTGGGGCCCACCACGAGGACTGCCCCCACCTAGATACGACCCTAATGCCATGGACACCTCGGCAGATAGAACTCGCGCAAGAGTAGCAGAGGTCAGAGACCCCAATAGGCCATTTATTCCGAGGCCACAAAGGGGAGGATACGGGAGGGGAGGAGGACCTCCACCCTGAGACATGAGGACAGTTGTTTGCTATAACTGCAACCAGAATGGATACTCTCACGCAACTGCCCACAGCCACGTTGAAGGACGACTATGAGTCAGATGGCTGAAACCGACTACTATACACAAGAGGACCCACCGGCGCAAGCCAGAGCAGCTGGTACGGCACCCCCACAACAATGGGCTAAGGACTGGCTGGCAGGAGTAGCAGGAGAAACGGATGACGTAAAAGACCTCATCCTCCAAGAAATGTGGGGGAAGGAGGGTTTTCAGAATGCCTGAACCCATCAGCCTGGGTGAGGGCAGTCAATTGTAACTCTGTAATCATGACTCGCTATCAATCTCTTCGAATTCCAGTCTCAATTCGTACAAGTTACGCTATGGCTGACATTAAGACGCTAGTAGACTCCGGGGCAACAGATAACTTCATATGCCCTTCATTTGCCAAAAGGATGGGTCTGGGACTACAGGCACTAGACCGACCAAAGAAAATATGGAACATAGATAACACGGAAAATAAAGCAGGCAGTATCACCCACTTTGTAGACCTTGACGTCCAGACTAACCAACGACGGCAAAAGATGTTGATAAGTGACCTTTGCGCATTTAGCGGCTCTGGACGGACCGGACTTGCAGCATGGACTGCTTTAGATAAAATTTACAGGACTTGTAGATTAGATATTTGATCTGTACAATTTCGGACTTTCTTCTTATCTATGACATCATGTACAATGACATCATTCAGACTCCTCTGGACTTTACATTGTACTTTGCGTCTTTGTACTTTCCTTTGTTCTATCTTTATTGTGATGTCACTATGATATCATCTTAGTCTGGATTCCTTTTGTTCCTATCGCCTTGTTCTCCTTTTGTATATTCCTCTTGTCCCATACTGAGAACAATGCTCCTTGTAATACATGACTCTATGTTACCCTCCTTGTATCAGTGTCACTCTCTGTATAGTATAAGTAGTGTAGCTTGTACGCTCCTGGTCCACATCAGTTCCTCACTGCTTGTGTGCCAGAACTATCTTCTAGCTTCTCTTGCAAGATCCCCTCTGCTGCTTACCAGTTGCTCAGTGTATCTCACCACAGTCTCCCTTGTCACTGTGAGTATGCTGTCCATCTCTGCTGTTCATCAAAAGATGCACTTTCTAGTTACCAACCTTGGTAATGAAGATTTGGTACTTGGATACCCTTGGTTGGCAACCTACGAACCCACGATCAACTGGAGATATGCCACCATACACGAAAAAATGCTCCCCGTCGTCATCCGATCAATCAACCCCAACAATAAAGACCATGTCATAGGAAGTATCATGACTGAAGAAGAAAAGGAAGACGCTATGGTGGAATTGGGAGAGGAAAGTCGCTTACACGCCACAGCCACGGAACTTGCCATCGAAGCCAAACAATTCCAGGACAAAGTAGAACTCCCCCCAGCCTACCAACAGTTTGCGAAAATCTTCAGCGAAGAAGCATCCAACCGATTTCCCCCCTCTCGACCATGGGATCATGCTATTGTAGCGGTATGACTTAACGCTACGCCAAGCCAAGTGAAAATGGAATGAACTGTCAAGGGTGAGACCCAAGCTTGGCGCGGAGATAAATCACGCGCTAGACCTACAGTCGACGTGGAGCGAGCGTACACTAACAAGACCTTTGTTCAAGGTCAAAGCACGCAGTGTCACACGGCGGCAGGCTGAGTGGAGAACCAAGAGGACAAGTTAGATTGGACAGAGGTAAGGAAGTACAGTGAATGCGCACCTGAGTGGAGAACCAAGAGGACAAGTTGGTTCCACTCAGGACGCTACAGGCAAGCTTAAGTATCTACTGCGGCTGTGATTAAGTCGGAGCTTGAACACTGTTACTAAGTGTAAAGTAATCAGCTATGACTAAAGAGCTGACGCGTCGTGTCTATTAATAGCCTTATCTTTAGTGCTGACTGATGCACTGTCATCAAGGCTGACTACGTATGACGTGTCGCTGAGTAAAACCTAATACAGCGCGTAATACATGCCTAGTAAGCGTAATCTAGAGTGTACTAGAAGGTTCTATCCTTATCTACCAATCAGAGAGTCTGTCCATATATAGGATGTGACCTAAAAGGGATATCCGCATAGGGGAGTACTTTCCCAGGGTCACGTGATCAAAAGTGCACGATATTTCACGTGACTGACTAGAGAACGTGATGGCAGGTCACGTGATCCACAGAAGGCGAAAATGAACGCGTCCGTGACAGCTATAGAATTTAAAGAGGACACTCCGTCCGCAATCGACTGCAAAATCTACCCCATGACTCAGGAAGAAGATGGAAAACTCAAGGAGTTCCTGGACGAACAGCTGAAGAAGGGATACATTCGCCCATCCAAATCTCCCTACACATCGTCCTTCTTCTTTATCAAAAAGAAAGATGGGAAACTACGACCAGTACAAGACTATAGGAAGATAAACGCCATTACTATCCGCAACCAGTATCCCCTCCCTCTCATCTCGGACCTCATCGTGGACCTCAGTTGAGCACACACGTACACAAAATTGGACGTCTGGTGGGGATACAACAATGTACACATCAGAGAGGGAGACGAGCATAAAGCGGCATTTAAAACACAGTATGGGCTCTTCGAACCTACGGTCATGTACTTTGGACTCACGAATTCCCCGGCAACCTTCCAAACGATGATGAACACCATTTACCAAGACACCATTGCTAAACACGAGGCCAAGGGCACGACCATATGGGTCTATATGGACGACATAGGCATAGCAACCCGGGACCCAGCAGGACAACAAGAACACAAGAACGCCGTAGGCGACATACTGCAAGTCACTATGGAACACGACCTCTATTTCAAACTGGAGAAATGCCTCTTCCACAAGCCGAAAATGGATTACCTGGGGGTAATCCTTGAAAAGGGGGTAACACGCATGGACCTGGTAAAAATTTCAGGCATCAAAGACTGGCCAATGCCCACAAAGGTCCGTGACGTATGCTCATTCCTAGGCTTCTGTAATTTTTACCACCTCTTCATCCGCGGCTTCGCTACACACGCCAAACCCCTCAACAAACTAACGAGAAAGGACACAGAATGGAAATGGATGGAAGAAGAAGACAAAGCCTTTCGAAAACTCAAAGCTCTAGTTACGGAAGAACCAGTACTCGCCCACCCCAAACTCGACAACCCATTTGAACTGGAGGTAGACACCTCAGGATTCGCAACAGGTGCAGTCCTACTTCAAAAGAAAGAAGATGGCAAGCGACACCCGATTGGCTACTATTCGGCCACACTCAATGAAGCAGAACGGAACTATGACATATACGACTTGGAACTCCTAGCAATCGTCAAAGCACTTCGACACTGGAGACCACTACTGGCAGGATCACCACACAAAATCAAGATCTACTCCGACCACATGAACCTCCAATACTGGAAGATGCCACAAAAGATAAGTCGGAGAGTTGCCAGGGAAGTACTCGAACTCATGGAGTACAACTTCGAAATTCACCACATACCAGGAAAGAAAAACGGCCGCGCTGACGCATTATCCAGACGACCAGACTACGACCAAGGAGAGCGGGACAATGAAAACGTAATCGTCCTACCAGAAGACATCTTCGCAAGGACAACAACAGTACAAGCCGCCTGGGACCCACCACAGACGGAGGTCATCCTACGATACTGGATAGACCCCCAACAGCTGAAGTTCATTGACGGAGCATGGTACCGACAGGGAAAGTACGTAATCACCGGAACCCTAGAGGAGAAGCGAGAGCTCATTGCTGCACATCATGACTCACTGGTACACAGACACCCCAGAATCGCACGAACCACAAGACTGGTAGAACGGAGGTATTGGTGGCAGGAACTGAAACTGGACATCCGAAACTACGTACAAGGGTGCGTGGAATGCCAGCGACACAAGGTCAATACACGTCCCACGAAAGCCCCACTGATGCCTATCACTCCAAAAGAGGATGCACTCCTGTTCGAAACCATCGCCCTTGACTTCATCACCAAACTCCCTACATCACAAGGGTATGACACCATCCTGACGGTAACCGACCACGACTGCAGTAAAGCCTCTGTCTTCATCCCCTGTAACGAAGAAATCACAGCAGAAGAAACCGCTGGGCTCTACGCGACACACGTCTTCAAACAATTCAGATTACCATCCAAAATCATCAGTGACTGGGACCCTTGATTTGCATCAAAATTCACCCGAGAACTATGCCGAATCCTAGGAATCCAACAGAACATATCTACGGCCTATCACCCCTGAACCGATGGACAGTCCGAGAGGACCAATCAATGGTTAGAACAGTATCTCCGCTTCTGGGCCAACGAGCGTCAAGATAACTGGGCAACCTTCCTACCCATAGCGGAATTCGCGCACAACAACTGGCCCCACGAAACAACAAGGAAGTCCCCGTTCTCACTCCTTATGGGTTACGATCCATGTGCTGATTGGCTCGACAAGCCATCCCCAATCCCACAGGTAACCACGTGGATTGAACAATTCCGTGAGGCACGCAGAGAAGCGCAAGAACTTATCAAAAGGGCACAATCTCTATGGATCAAACACCGAGATATGCCCAAACTGCAGACAGGAGATTACGTGTGGCTGGAAGGACGACACCTGTGAACCAATCAACCAATGCCCAAACTGGCGGCAAGACGGCACGGGCCCTTCAAAATCACACAGATCCTATCACCGGTCAATTATCGATTGGAGCTTCCCACGCAATGGAGCATCCACCCTGTGTTCCACATCGATCTTCTCACGCCTTATCGTGAAACCGTCATGCACGGAGAAAATTTCCAACGCCCACCACCAGATCTAGTAGGAGGAGAAGAAGAATACGAAATTGAGAAGATTCTAGACCACCGGCATTTTGGCAAAAGAAGCGCCTCCAATATCTGATCAAATGGAAGGGGTACCCCGACTCGGAGAATCAGTGGGTCAACAAGGATGACGTATTCGCAGACGAGGCCCTAGCTGAGTACCAATCCTTGAATCTCTGAACACCACGACATTTAAAAACCCGAAGGATATTGTCAAAACCCCCATTCCCTCTTCACCTCAAACATTCTGGCTTCCTATCTTCCATATTCGCAACCATGTCCATTTCCTCTGCTGCCGACGCCATTGCTCGTGTTGCCTCAAACACGAGCCCCATCACCAGTCAAGAGCTCATCACCGCTCTTCAAAGCCTCGTCCCCGCCGAGCACACCCCCAACACCAGCAACGTCGCGAGCTGGTGGCTTGTCACCGAAGATGGACAGCAGCTCAACACCGTCCCGCTCACAATGCCCGAAGTTGATAGGCTTCACGCAGCTCTCTGTGACAGTGAGGTGTCCTCACCTCGACCTCTCCCGGTCCGAGTGGAGCAATGGACCGAGGAGCCCGTCACTGGCGACATCTCGATGGCAAGAATGGAAGCAGGAGGAGAAGTGGAGGCAAGTAGCAGAGGACTGGAGGAAGGAGCAGCTTCAGAGGGCGACCGAACGGCGGTTGGAGATGATGGAGCGGTGGAAGCAAGGGGCACAGGAACGAATGAAACGATATTGGAGCAGGCACGAGGCAGCCTCCAAGACTACTACCCAGATGAGCACCCGCTCATCGTCACTGCCACTGATACTGATGACCCCTGTGAGACCCCTTACGCCTGCAACACCACCAGGTGCCCATTATATCGAGGAGGAGTCCAAGCCGACGCTCCTCCCCTCTTCCCACTCCTCCAAACTCCGACACCGTGCCTTAGGGCCCCCTCCCCACGGTTACAAGTACAACTGCGGGGAGGACTTCATTCACTACCCGATCACCGATGGACAGGGGCGCACTCACCAGGCCGCGTATGTTCAGACGATCATGAACACGGACCCCCTGGTGCTGGGACTGGTGGAGGACAGCGACAAGGTGTTCTCCAAGCCGTTGTACACTGAACCGCAGGTGAGGGCGCAAGGTAAGCCCCATGTAACGTTACCACAGGAACGTTATGTGCGACATGCACGTCACTAAGTCGATCAGGCCGAGGTAACAGGACGTGAGTTAACCGGTTAGGGCTAAGTTCGATGATGAATAAGCACTACACGGTCTCCTCAGACACGCGAGTGGTAGTCGGGAGTTCTGGGGTTCAAGCGTAAAGGCGAACCAAAGTCGTGCTCAAGCGAAACAGCGAGCTAAAGTCGTTCGTGGATTGACAGTGATGTGGTATTACACAAGAAGTCAAGTCTACCGTACAAGCTAGGTAGTATGTGACTTATATACTGATACAGGATGTTTGTACGTAGCAAACATATGGCGCAATATGTGGAGCTCTGAGTAAAAGCAGAACAAAGGCGAAACCATAGTAGGAAACGTGGTGATTGCGCGGGGTCATGTGGGAGTCAGCTGAGCCCGGAGCGCCGTGAACTTTGATATACAGGGAAGGAGGCGTAAAGGCGTATCGTGCGGCGAAAAGATCATGGGAAATGGCTGGGCGCGTGATGAGTTATGGGCGTAACAAGATGGGGCATGGGAGTAGGAAGCAAGGAACGGAAGCGTCCATGGAAAATAGAAGGGAAAATCGTAACACCCCACTACCCCCAGGAGGACCTCATGGTCTTCGCCGGCAGATACCACAACCGCCCACGTTTCGATCGCGCCCTTGCGGAGCTGCATGATGTGAGCCTCAAGGCTGAGGTCCATCACTACCAGTCATACGCATACGAGGCCGAGCATATGGAGCAACGGCTCCATCAACTCGCTGCCGTGTTGGGGGGCATCAAGGGCGAACTTGCACGCAGCAAGTTCCACCTTGAAATGGCGAACATGTTGGATCGAGTGGAGGAAGTACAGTTGGGTTGGATGGGTGGAGCGGGAGATCGTAGGCGACGTGGGCGTCGCACCTGAAAAGGGGGTAATGTAATGGATGGACTATTACGGATCATGAAGTGGACTCTTACTATACGGATATGACTACGATAGTAAGTAGGAATTAGTCATGGACTTAGATCAGTCAGCACGTCGTGTTAGCATGTGATTGCTAGCATGACTCATTACTAGGATAGCGGTAGTAGGGTTCGAGCTACTTACGCTACAGGATACAAGTCTCATAGGGGAGTTTTAAAACTACCCCTTCATATGTATAAATAGTGGTTCACGAAGACCAAGATACTCCATCTTGGTCTTCTTCTAAATACCACCTCTCTTCTATCTCACCTTACCCATTTGGGCCTTTGTGCCTTCAAAACCCCCCTGTTCGATCTTCCCTGACCTTCATGTCTAGGGCGCTGGCACTCTCGAATCATCAGTTCAGAGTTGCCTTGGTACTACTCGAACGGGCATTGTGGATCACCTTAGTGGTCTTCTACGGAATCACCAAGACTCTGAGAGTGTCCTTCAAACCTGCTAAGTCGTGAACGCCATAATACGAGTCCAAGTCGGACTAACGCAGTGGTAGCATTACACTCAAGCCAAACTCCAGAAAGGGGTCAAAATGACAGGAGAAGATATCGACGCATACGTGGTCCAGTTCGAATGACTGGCAAGGAAAGCTCACTACAACCTAAATGACTGACAAACCATCGATTGATTTACGGCAGGATTACCACGAGCGCTATTCATGAAGGTATATGAGTTGGACGAACCCCACACCTTTGAGGACTGGAAGAAGTGCGCCTTACGCTGACAAAAGCAGTACATCCACATGAAGGCATGCCTTGACAATTTCAAGAGCTAGATGCCTCCATCATCTGCACAACCCCGTTGGAGACCGCAACCTCCTAATTGGGGACCACTGTGAGGACCACCACCACCCAGATATGATCCAAATGCAATGGACACATCGGCGGATAGAACGCGCGCAAGAGTGGCAGAGGTAGGAGACACCAACAGACCCTTTATCCCAAGGCCACAACGAGAAGGATATGGACGAGGAGGAGGACCTCCACCCCGAGACATGAGGACAGTCATCTGTTACAACTGCAATCAGAGCAGACACTTCTCACGAAACTGCCCACAGCCACGCAAAAGAGCAACCACTAGTCAAATGACTGAAACCGACTACTATACGCAGGAAGAACCCCTGGCACAGGTCCGAGCGACCAATACGGCACCCCCACAACAGAGGGCAAAGGATTGGTTGGCCGGAGTGGCAGGGGAGACAGATGATGTAAAAGACCTCATCCTCCAAGAAATGTGGGGAAAGGAGGGTTTTCAGAATGCCTGAACCCATCGGCCTGGGTGAGGGCAGTCAATTGTAACTCTGTAATCATGACTCACTATCAATCTCTTCGAATTCCAGTCTCGATTCGCACAAGTTATGCTATGGCCAACATCAGAACATTAGTAGATTCAGGGGCAACAGATAATTTTATATGCCCTTCATTCGCCAAAAGAATGGGCCTCGGACTACAAATGCTGGAACATCTGAGGAAAATATGGAACATAGACAACACGGAAAACAAAGCGGGCAGTATCACTCACTTCATAGATGTCACGATCGGGACTTTGACGGACGAACATACAGTACGGATGTGAAGTGGACTCGTACTATACGGATATGACTACAATAGTAAGTAGGAATTAGTCATGGACTTAGTCACCACACGTCGTGTTAGCATGTGATAGCTAGCATGACTCATTACTAGGATAGCGATAGTAGGGTTCGAGCTACTTATGCTATGGGTTCTCGGATTCATAGAGGAGCTTTAAAGCTCCCTCTTACATGTATAAATAGTGGGCTCAGAAGACCAAGACATGCCATCTTGGTCTTCTTCACAAATACCACTTTCCCTCTCCTCTCTTCGGACCTTCGTGTCTCGACTTAGATACTTTCCTTGACCTTCGAGTCTAAGGCCTTCGTCATTTCGCGTCAACTGGTATTTGTTGCCTTGGTCCTGACCCTTCGAGCTTTCTGGACCGCCTTAGTTGTTTACCAAGGGATCCTTTGCACCTATCTGCACTACCGCGAGACCCGCTAAGTCGTGAACACCTTTGCATGAGTCCAAGTCGGACTAACGCTGTGGTAGCGTTACATTAAGACCAAGATCCCCCAACCGTGGCATTCACCACAAGAGACCAGTGGAGAAACTTCAGAACCTACACCCTCAAAACAAGAGGAGAAAGATCAGTACCGCGACGATTTCTAGGTGCAGCTAGGTGGAGAGAATATAGAGGAGACACCGGATACTTCGTCGACTTTCCAGGAGAAGCTATCAGGTACCGACCAGTTGAGTTTAACTACTCTAACTTCTGCTGGACGGAGATTACATGGAACCCAATAGATAATCGGTGGGACGTCGTCAGACCGGCAGGAAGACACTACCGTTGTGACATCAACTCAAGAGAACTTCACGGAGACAACTGGGGATCACTCGACGGAGACAGTAGCAGCGAGGACGAAAGCGAAGAAGAACAGCCGAGGGAACAGGCACCTTCGGAGTCAAGCCACGAAGAACCAGCAGAAGAACACACCGCAACGGAGAGCGAAATAAGACTGGGAACAGAAGGCGACTCAAGCCTACTAGCACATATAGCTGAGTCCTTACACATCACGGTCCCAGAAGAGATTCACATCAGAAGTCCCATGGCCACTGTCACAGAAATCCAAGCCACAGAAGAAGTATGACGCATTAGAGAAGAAGCAGAAGCAATCCTCAATCCCATAAACCCCTCCACGGGTCACAGAATGATGGCAGACGACGCGGCACTGTTCAGAGCGATAGGCCCGGACCAACCAGATCCACCGACAGGACCGCCACCACCGCCAGGAGGACTCCCCGGGGGATGTCCAGGCCAAGGACCCACGGGTGGAGGATTCCCAGGAGGAGGACGACCACCAGGAGGAGAAGGACCACCGGGACCACCAGGGGGAGGACCCCCTCCCGGAATAGGAGGAGGCGGAGGACACGGATCAGACAGACTGTCAGGTGAACCTCCGACAGTATATGACGGAGACCGTACTAAATACGAGGCCTTCCTGACACAATGGCATGTATATTGGGGGATGAATCTGGTGTTGAGACGCGACTGATTCAAGTCACATGTCTCGTGGGATATGATTGTGTCATTCCCTGCCTTATACGGTATCTGACCCTTATGGTTAGATTTGGACTTCCGGACTTGTACGGACCGGTTATTGTTTATCTTTATTTGTCTAGATCCTTATTAGGTTCTTATTGTTCTTATTATTAAGATACCGCACTTAGCTGCATTAGGCAGCTCTTTTGTTCTCTGCCCTCCAATGGCATTTCTCCCTCTGGCGCACAGACCAGGTGTATTTTGTTTGGATCACCAGTGTGCACAGACCATTATTAGCTAAGCGTCCTGTATATAAGGACTGCTGTTTTCGCCTTCACACTTCAGAGTTCCTTCTATCTCTGAAGTCTAAGTCCCTTCTCTACTAAGCCTCTCTACCTTACGCTGACACTAGTATAGTACTTGTTTGTCCTTAGGTGTGTAGCGCTGCTATTAGAGTTCCTTCTATCTCTGAAGTTACTTGTTTGTCCTTAGCTTCTCGCTGTTTTATCTCGCTGTTAGTGCTGCCAGCTCAACATCTGGACGCCCCCATCATGCAAAATGAATATCGAAGATCGCTCCTCTTCCTAGGATATGTCAAAGGGGTCAACATTAGCGAATGGACGCTGACCATGCTCGAATGGTTAAACCGAGAAGTACGGAGAGGAGTAAGTCAATACTCCCAGACCCTGTGGAATCACATCGCCACCGAGTCCGCAAAACGATTCTCCAATATTTTGGAGGAAGAACAAGCCCAAGCCGAACTCCAGAAGGGAATTAAAATGACAGGAGAAGACATTGACGCGTATGTGGTTCAATTCGAACGTCTAGCAAGGAAAGCTCACTACAACTTGAACGATCAACAAACCATTGATCAATTCACGGCGGGACTACCGCGAGCTCTTTTCATGAAGGTGTATGAGCTCGATGAACCCCACACTTTCGAAGATTGGAAAAGATGCGCCCTACGTCGACAAAAACAATATATCCATATGAAAGCACACCTCGACAACTTCAAAAGCAAGACGCCCCCTTCATCCGCGCAACCCCACTGGAGGCCACAACCCCCCAATTGGGGCCCACCACGAGGACCACCACCGCCCAGATTTGATCCAAACGCAATGGACACATCAGCAGATAGGACACACGCAAGGGTGGCAGAAGTAGGAGACGCAAATAGGCCCTTCATCCCAAGGCCGCAACGAGGAGGATATGGACAAGGAGGAGGACCTCCACCTCGAGATATGAGGACAGTAGTCTGCTACAACTGTAACCAGATGGGACACTTCTCACGAAACTGCCCACAGCCACGCAGGCAAGCGACCACTAGTCGGATGACTGAAACCGACCATTATGCGCAAGAAGAACCAGCACAAGTCCGAACAACCAGTACGGCACCCCCACAGCAACGGGCAAAGGATTGGTTGGCTGGAGTAGCAGGGGAAACAGATGATGTAAAGGACCTCATCCTCCAAGAGATGTGGGGAAAGGAGGGTTTTCAAAACGCCTGAACCCATCGGCCTGGGTGAGGGCAGTCAATTGTAATTCTGTAATCATGACTCACTATCGATCTCTTCGAATTCCAGTCTCGATCCGCACGAATTACACTATGGCCGACATCAAAACATTGGTAGACTCGGGAGCAACAGACAACTTCATACGTCCCTCATTCACTAAAAGAATGGGCCTCGGATTGCAAGTGCTCGAACACCTGAGGAAAATATGGAATATAGATAACACGGAAAACAAAGCGGGCAGTATCACTCACTTTGTAGACCTCGACGTGCAAACTAATCAGTGGTGACAAAAAATGCGCTTTCTAGTCACCAACTTAGGGAACGAGGACCTGGTACTCAGATACCCCTGGCTGGCCGTTTACGAACCAACGATCAACTGGAGATACGCCACTGTACACGAGAAGATGCTACCAATAGTCATCTGATCAATCAATCCTAGCAAAGAACACCACATCATAGGAACTACGATCACGGAAGAAGAAAAAGGGAACATCGTTGAAGAACTAGAAGAGGAAAATCACCTACGTACCACTGCAACAGAACTGGCTATCGAAGCTAAGCAGTTCCATGATAAAGTAGAACTCCCTCCAGCTTACGCACAGTTTGCAAAGATCTTCAATGAGGAAGCATCCAACAGATTCCCCCCTTCTCAACCATGGGATCACGCAATCGAGTTTAAGGAGGGAATACCATCGGCGATTGACTGCAAAGTCTATGTCGCGGTTGGACTTATGGACTGATATTACGGTACGAGGATTGACGTGGACGCTTACTATACGGTTATGACTACGTTAGTAAGTAGGAATTAGTCATGGACTTTAGGATCGGTCAGCGTCGTACTAGCATGTGATTGCTAGTATGACTCATTACTAGGATAGCGATAGTAGGGTTCGAGCTATTATTGCTAGTAGTAGTCATCTTCAAGAGGAGCTTTAAAGCTGCCTCTTCAATATGTATAAATAGTGGGCTGCGAAGACCAAGATACGCCATCTTGGTCTTCTTCTCAAATACCACTCTCTCATTCGTCTTTTGTCTGAAGCCTCGGTCCCCTGCATCTTCTCTAGGGGACAACATCTTTATAAGTCTTGACCTTCGAGTCTAAGACCCTGGCCCTGTCGACGCACCAAGTCGGAGTTGCCTTAGTACTATTGGGGCGCCTCTTGTGGATCGCCTTAGTAGTATTCTACGGAATCACCGAGACACTACGCGGGTGTCTGAAACCAGCTAAGTCGTGAACGCCCTTATCCGAGTTCAAGTCGAACTGAACGCCGTGGTAGCGTTACATTAAGACCAAGATTTCCAATCGTGGCGTTCACTACACGAGACCAGTGGAGAAATTTTCGACCCTACAGCCTTGAAACAAGAGGAGAACGATCAGTACCGCGACGATTCCTAGGTGCAGCCAGGTGGAGAGAATACCGAGGAGACACCGGCTACTTTGTAGACTTCCCAGGGGAAGCAATCAGATACCGACCAGTTGAGTTCAACTACTCGAACTTCTGTTGGACAGAAATTACGTGGAATCCGATAGACAATCGCTGGGACGTCGTTAGACCAGCCGGAAGACACTACCGCTGCGACATCGATTCAAGAGAACTCCACGGAGACGACTGGGGACCACTAGACGGAGATAGTAGCAGCAGCGACGAAGAACAAGAAGAAGAGCGACCCAGAGAACAAGCCCCGTCGGAATCAAGTCACGAAGAACAGGCAGAAGAACACACCGCCACAGAAAGCGAAGTACGACCAGGAACAGGAGACGACGCAAGCCTACTGGCACACATAGCTGAGTCCTTATACATCACGGTACCAGAAGAAATTCACATTCGAAGCCCAATGGCCACAGCAACGGAAACGCAAGCTATGGAAGAAGTACAACGTATCAGAGAAGAAGCAGAAGCCATCCTCAACCCAATCAATCAAAACACCGGACATAGAATGACCGCAGACGACGCGGCACTCTTCCGAGCAATAGGACCAGATCACCCGGACCCACCAGAAGGACCTCCACCACCACCCGGAGGGCTTCCCGGAGGATTCCCAGGACAAGGACCAACGGGCGGAGGATTCCCGGGAGGAGGAAGACCACCGGGAGGAGGAAGACCACCGGGCGGAGGAGGACCACCAATAGGAGGAGCACCAATGACAGGACCCCCGGGTGGAGGACATGGATCGGACAGGTTATCAGGTGAACCCCCGACAGTTTTCGACGGAGATCGTACTAAATACGAAGCTTTCCTCACACAATGGCACGTATACTGGGGAATGAACCTGGACGCCCCAATCATGCAAAACGAGTACCGGCGATCCCTCCTCTTCCTGGGGTACGTTAAGGGGGTCAATGTTAGCGAATGGACGTTGTCCATCCTCGAATGGCTAAATCGCGAAGTACGACGAGGAGTAAGTCAGTACTCCCAGACCCTGTGGAACCACGTAGCGGAAGAATTTGCCAAACGGTTTTCAAACATCCTCGAAGAAGAACAAGCTCAAGCGGAGCTACAAAGAGGAATCAAAATGGTGGGAGAGGATATTGACGCGTACGTGGTTAAGTTTGAGCAACTAGCCAGAAAAGCTCACTACAACTTAAACGACCGGCAAACGATCGACCGCTTCACGGCGGGGCTACCACGAGCCCTGTTCACCAAGGTTTACGAACTAGACGAACCCCATACCTTCGAGGAATGGAAGAGGTGTGCACTAAGGAGACAGAAACAGTACATCCATATGAAAGCGCGCCTCGACAATTTCAAAACAAAGACCCCACCATCATCAGCGCAACCCCGATGGAGGCCACAGGTCCCCAACTGGGGACCACCACGGGGACCACCGCCTCCTAGATACGATCCAAATGCCATGGATACCTCGGCCGACCGAACACGGGCACGAGTCGCCGAAGTCGGAGACGCAAATCGCCCCTTCATCCCAAGACCACAAAGAGGAGGATATGGACGAGGAGGAGGTCCGCCACCTCGAGATATGAGGGCAGTAGTCTGCTACAACTGTAACCAGACAGGACACTTCTCACGCAACTGTCCACAGCCACGTCGTCGAGCCACCACCAGCAGAATGGCAGATACCGACTATTACTCCCAGGAAGAACCACCCGCACAGGCAAGAGTAACAAATACGGCACCACCCCAACAAAGGGCGAAGGACTGGCTAGCAGGGGTAGCGGGAGAATCAGACGACGTAAAGGACCTCATCCTCCAAGAGATGTGGGGGAAGGAGGGTTTTCAGAACGCCTGAACCCATCGGCCTGGGTGAGGGCGGTTAATTGTAATTCCGTAATCATGACTCGCTTTCGGTCTCTTAGAATTCCAGTCTCGATTTGCACGAATTACGCAATGGCCGACATTAGAACACTAGTGGACTCTGGAGCCACGGACAACTTCATACGACCCTCATTCGCAAAAAGAATGGGTCTGGGGACTACAACAGCTGGAGCACCCCAGAAAGATATGGAATATCGATAATACGGAAAATAAGGCGGGCAGTATCACCCACTTTATCGACCTAGACGTACAAACTAATCAACGACGGCAAAAAATGCGTTTCCTAGTCACAGACCTAGGGAATGAAGACCTGGTACTCGGCTATCCTTGGTTGGCAACCTACGAACCTACGATAAACTGGAGGTATGCCACCATTCACGAGAAGATGCTCCCCGTCGTCATTCGATCGATCAACCCCAACGAAGAAAACCACAGTCATCGGAAGCATCATCACCGAAGAAGAAAAGGAAGACGCAATGGCAGAACTAGAAGAAGAAAGCCACCTACGGACCACCGCCACGGAACTAGCCATCGAAGCTAAGCAGTTCCACGATAAAGTGGAGCTCCCTCCAACTTACCAACAATTCGCAAAGATCTTTAGCGAAGAAGCGTCCAACCGGTTCCCTCCTTCTCGACCATGGGACCACGCCATCGAGTTCAAGGAAGGCACCCCACCGGCGATCGACTGCAAAGTCTACCCCATGACGCAAGAGGAAGACGGCAAACTTAAGGAATTCCTAGACGAACAACTGAAGAAAGGATACATCCGCCCGTCCAAGTCTCCATACGCCTCGTCCTTCTTCTTTATAAAAAAGAAGGACGGAAAACTACGACCAGTACAGGACTACCGGAAGATCAACGCCGTTACCATCCACAATCAGTACCCGCTGCCACTTATCTCAGACCTCATCACCGATCTCAGCCAAGCTCACACTTACACTAAGCTGGACGTCAGGTGGGGATACAACAACATACGCATCAGAGAAGGTGACGAACACAAAGTGGCCTTTAAAACACGGTATGGTCTCTTCGAGCCCACAGTCATGTACTTCGGACTCACCAATTCCCCGGCGACGTTTCAAACCATGATGAACACCATCTACCGAGACACCATCGCAAAACACGAAGCCAAGGGAACAATTATACGTGTATACATGGACGACATCGGTATCGCAACTAGGCATCCGGCCGGGCAAAAGGAACACGAGGAAGCGGTCCGCGACGTGCTACAAGTGGCCATGGAACACGACCTCTACTTCAAACTCGAAAAGTGCCTCTTCAACAAGCCGCGAATGGATTACCTGGGGGTAATCCTTGAAAAGGGGGTAACACGTATGGACCCGGTAAAAATTTCTGGCATCAAGGAATGGCCCACGCCCACCAAGGTCCGTGACGTCCACTCATTCCTAGGATTCTGCAATTTTTACCGACTCTTCATTCGCGGCTTCGCCACACACGCCAAACCACTCAACAAACTCACGAGAAAGGACACAGAGTGGAGATGGACGGACGAAGAAGACAAGGCGTTCCAAAAGCTCAAAGCCCTGGTCACGGAAGAACCGGTACTCGCACACCCAAAATTGGATGATCCGTTCGAACTCGAGGTAGACGCTTCAGGATTTGCAACCGGCGCAGTACTACTCCAGAAGAAGGAAGACGGCAAACGACACCCAATAGGCTATTACTCGGCCACCCTCAGCGAAGCGGAAAGGAACTATGACATATACGACTTAGAACTTCTTGCAATCGTCAAAGCCCTCCGACACTGGAGACCACTGCTAGCCGGATCGCCACACAAGATAAAAATCTACTCGGACCACATGAACCTCCAGTACTGGAAGTTACTGCAGAAAATCAGCCGAAGGGTCGCCAGGGAAGTACTGGAACTTATGGAGTACAACTTCGAAATTCACCACATTCCAGGAAAGAAGAACGGTCGCGCCGACGCCCTATCCCGACGACCTGACTACGACCAAGGGGAACGAGACAACGAAAACGTAGTGGTACTACCCGAAGACGTGTTCGCACGAACGACTACAGTACAGGCGACGCAAGATCCACCGCAAGCGGAGATCATCCTGCGATACTGGGTAGACCCCCAGCAACTAAAGTTCGTCAACGGGGCATGGTACCGACAAGGAAAGTACGTCATCACAGGATCTCTGGACGAAAAACGAAAGCTCATCGCTGCTCACCATGATCCCCCGGTACACGGACACCCCGGAATTGCACGAACCACAAGACTAGTGGAAAGAAGGTACTGGTGGCCGGAGTTGAAACTCGACGTCCGCAACTTCGTACAGGGATGCGCCGAATGCCAGCGTCACAAGGTCAACACGCGTCCCACAAGAGCCCCACTCGCACCTATCACGCCGAAGGAAGACGCCTTACCATTTGAGACCATCGCCCTCGATTTCATCACCAAACTTCCAATATCCCAAGGGTACGACTCCATCCTGACCGTAACAGATCACGACTGCAGCAAAGCCTCGGTCTTCATTCCCTGTAACGAGGAGATCACAGCAGAAGGAACAGCTGGCCTCTACGCTGCCCATGTCTTCAAGCAATTCGGACTACCCTCAAAAATCATTAGCGATCGAGATCCCCGGTTCGCCTCCAAGTTTACGCGAGAACTATGTCGGATCTTAGGAATCCAGCAAAACATCTCCACGGCCTATCACCCTAGAACCGATGGACAATCGGAACGCACCAATCAGTGGCTGGAACAGTACCTACGCTTTTGGGCAAATGAGCGTCAAGATAATTGGGCAGCCCTTCTACCAATAGCAGAGTTCGCGCACAATAACTGGCCCCACGAGGCGACAAGGAAGTCCCCATTCTCCCTTCTCATGGGATACGACCCACGCGCTGATTGGCTCGATAAGCCATCTCCTATCCCGCAGGTCACCACGAGAATAGAACAGTTCCGAGAGGCGCGGAAAGAAGCTCAGGATCTCATCAAAAGGACGCAATCCATGTGGGTCAAACACCGAGATACGCCCAGGCTCCAAATCGGAGACTATGTGTGGCTAGAAGGGCGACACCTCAGGACCAATCAGCCAACACCGAAATTAGTGGCAAGGCGGCACGGCCCCTTCAAAATCACACGGATCCTATCACCGGTAAACTATCAATTGGAACTTCCCACGCAGTGGAGCATACACCCCGTGTTTCACATCGATCTTCTCACGCCTTATCGTGAGACGCTCGTGCACGGACCAAATTTCCAGCGGCCACCACCGGATCTAGTAGAAGGAGAAGAGGAATACGAGGTAGAGAAGGTTCTGGACCATCGGCACTTCGGCAGGAAGAAACGCCTCCAGTACCTGATCAAGTGGAAGGGGTACCCTGACTCGGAGAATCAGTGGGTCGATAAGGATGACGTATTTGCAGATGAGGCAATAGCTGAGTACCAATCATTGAATCCCCGACTCGCAAGTAGCTTAAAAGCAGGACAAACGGAAGGCCCATCCTTATCCCCTCTTCACTATCGTCACGCTGGCTCCCTCATCTCTTCCATACTCGCAACAATGTCCGTTCCCTCTTCCGCCGACGCCCTCGCTCGTGTTGCCCGAAACGCGGGACCTCTCACCTACCAAGAGGTCGTCGAGGCCCTCCAGTCGACAATCCCCGCCTCCTACAACGACGACACCAACAACCCCGCCACCTGGTGGATCCTCTCCCAGGACGGCCAGCGCATCAACGAGGTGCCATTCACGACGGCCGAAGTCGATCGGCTTCGCCAGGCTCTCCCAGAGCTTGAGCGTTCCCCATCTCGACCTGTCCCAGTACGAGTCGAGTATCGAGCCGAGGAGGAAGCCCAAGACACAGCCGACGATCGACTGGGAGCGGTGGCAGGAGCAGAAGTGGAGGGAGACGGCGGAGAACTGGCAGCGGGAGCAGCTACGGAAAGCGGCGGAGAGGCGTCGGGAGGCGCTACGGAGGAGACGCGAGTGGATGCGGGCGAAGAAGGAACGCGAAGAGGCGAGGAGACAATCCTCGGACAAGTCCGAGGGAGCTTAGCGGATCATTACCCAGCTGAGCACCCTCTCATTTCTACGGCCACCGACACTGACGACCCACGCGAGACCCCGTACGCGTGCGACACCAACGGCCGTCCCCTCTATCGTGGTGGCGTGCGAGCCGACGCACCCCCACCATTCCCACTCTTCCGACTCCGTCACGCCGAGCTCGGCCCGCCTCCCCACGGTTACAAGTACAACCGCGGGGAGGATTACATCCACTTTCCCATTACCGACGGCCAGGGGGTGACACGCCAGGCCACCTACGTACAAGTCATTATGGGGGCCGACCCCATTGTGCTGGGCCTCGTCCCCGATAGCGAGAAGGTGTACTCGCAACCCCTCTACGCCGAGCCCCACGTCAAGGTCACGGGGAAGGAGGTCTACCCTCAAGAGGACATGACCCTATTCGCAGGCGGTTATTACGACCGCCCTCGCCTCGACCGTGCAGTCGGCGAGCTCCACGACGTGAGCCTTCGGGCGGAGGTGCACCGCTACCGGGCCTACGCGTACGAGGCTGAGAGGATGGAGCAGCGGCTTCACCAGCTCGCCGCCGCGCTCGGGGGGATCAAGGGCGAGATGGCCCGCAGTAAGTTCCGCCTCGAGATGGCTAACACGCTAGAAAGGATCGAAGAAGTGCAGGCGGGTTGGATGTCAGGACCGCGCCTTCGCCGGCGTCGTGGGCGCCGCGGCTGAAAAGGGGGTGATGTCGCGGTTGGACTTATGGACTGATATTACGGTACGAGGATTGACGTGGACGCTTACTATACGGTTATGACTACGTTAGTAAGTAGGAATTAGTCATGGACTTTAGGATCGGTCAGCGTCGTACTAGCATGTGATTGCTAGTATGACTCATTACTAGGATAGCGATAGTAGGGTTCGAGCTATTATTGCTAGTAGTAGTCATCTTCAAGAGGAGCTTTAAAGCTGCCTCTTCAATATGTATAAATAGTGGGCTGCGAAGACCAAGATACGCCATCTTGGTCTTCTTCTCAAATACCACTCTCTCATTCGTCTTTTGTCTGAAGCCTCGGTCCCCTGCATCTTCTCTAGGGGACAACGTCTTTATAAGTCTTGACCTTCGAGTCTAAGACCCTGGCCCTGTCGACGCACCAAGTCGGAGTTGCCTTAGTACTATTGGGGCGCCTCTTGTGGATCACCTTAGTAGTATTCTACGGAATCACCGAGACACTACGCGGGTGTCTGAAACCAGCTAAGTCGTGAACGCCCTCGCCCGAGTTCAAGTCGAACTAAACGCTGTGGTAGCGTTACAGTCTACCCCATGACACAAGAGGAAGATGGCAAGCTCAAGGAATTCCTGGACGAACAACTCAAAAAAGGGTACATACGTCCCTCCAAATCTCCCTACGCTTCATCCTTTTTCTTCATCAAAAAGAAGGATGGGAAATTACGACCAGTACAAGACTACCGGAAGATCAACACAGTCACCATCCACAATCAATACCCTCTTCCTCTCATCTCCGACCTCATCACGGATCTCAGTCAAGCACACACCTACACCAAACTAGACGTCCGATGGGGGTACAATAATGTAAGGATAAGGGAAGGAGATGAACATAAAGCAGCGTTTAAAACACGGTACAGACTCTTCGAACCCACGGTCATGTATTTCGGACTTGTCACGGACGCGTTCATTTTCGCCTTTTGTGGATCACGTGACCTGCCATCACGTTCTCTAGTTAGTCACGTGAAATATCGTGCACCTCTTATCACGTGACCCTGGGAAAGTATATCCGTACACGGGATATCCCTTTACGGTCACATTCTATATATGGACAGACTCTCTGATTGGTAGATAAGGATAGAACCTTCTAGTACATTCTAGATTACGCTTAGTAGGCATGTATTACGCGCTGTACTCAGCGACACGTCATACGTAGTCAGCCTTGATGACAGTGCATCAGTCAGCACTAAAGATAAGGCTATTAATAGACACGACGTGTCAGCTCTTTAGTCACAGTCGATTACTTTACACTTAGTAACAGTGTTTAAGCTCCGACTTAATCTCAGCCGCAGTAGATACTTAAGCTTGCCTGTAGCGTCCTGAGTGGAACCAACTTGTCCTCTTGGTTCTCCACTCAGGTGCGCATTCCTTTGTACCTCCTCACTCTTTCCAATCTAACTTGTCCTCTTGGTTCTCCACTCAGCCTGCTGCCGTGTGACACTTTGTCTTAGACCTTGTATAAAGGTCTTACGCTGACATACGCTCCACGTCGTCTGTAGGTTTTAGCGCGTGATTTATCTCCGCGCCAACGTTGAGTCTTCGCCCTTGACAGTTCCCTCAAATCTCACTTGACTTGGCGTAGCTGATAGTCATACCACTACAGGACTCACCAATTCGCCAGCAACCTTCCAAACTATGATGAACACCATATACCAAGACACCATCGCAAAACACGAACAACGAGGCACCATCATACGAGTCTACATGGACGACATCGGCATAGCTACAAGGGATCCAGCAGGACAAAAAGAACATGAAGAAGCCGTAAGCGATGTACTTCAAGTCGCCATGGAACACGACCTGTACTTCAAACTCGAGAAGTGCCTCTTCAATAAGCCGCGAATGGATTACCCGGGGGTAATCCTTGAAAAGGGGGTAACACGCATGGACCCGGTAAAAATTTCAGGCATCAAAGACTGGCCCACGCCAACGAAGGTCTGTGACGTATGCTCCTTCCTAGGCTTCTGCAATTTTTACCGACTCTTCATTCGTGGATTTGCCACACACGCCAAACCTCTCAACAAACTCACGAGGAAGGACACAGAATGGAGATGGACGGATGAAGAAGACGAAGCCTTTAAGAAACTCAAGTCTTTGGTAACAGAAGAACCAGTGCTCGCTCATCCAAAGCTGGACGACTGTTACACTCCGTAGGGCGCACTTCGGGAGATCGCACTTGACCGGTCTTCAGGGGTTCCTTAACGACTTCGGGTGTACCCGCTCTTGTTCTGTCGCCTGAGCTAATGCTTGCTGTCGTTCTTGGTCTTCGAGGATAAGTCCGAAGCGGACGATCTGTAGGACTCGGATAGCAACAAAAAGGTAGAAGAAATGAATGACTTCGCTCGTATACGCTGAGCTAGCACGCTCGATCAATTGGTCACGTGATCGGAGAGAGAAGGGGGATAACACCGCTATGGCAGAGGGACAAACTCCGAGGTCTGCGTAGGGTACAGACGCCGCTGTGATGCTGGACTAACTCCGAGGGCACGTAGGGCAAAGAGAATGGATTGAGAGCGGAGGAGGGGGGGTAGGAACACTACTCGACTAGTTGTACGGATAGTCCAAGAAGTCAAAGCTACCATCTAAGGTCGCTTCTACCGTCTACTTATACACATCCAGGGAGCTTTCAAGCTCAGCCCGGACTCCGACAATCAGTGAGTATCGTCCAATGGGAAAACATACAACACGAGGCGGAAACTGCGGAACTGCAGAGAACACATGTCCAACGCCACTGATGGTGGCTGAAACATACAGTCCATGGGCGCATCAAGCCACAGGGACAAGGCACAGGAAAGTCAACACAAATACAGTATACAGTAACGGATCACAAACCAGGCACAATCAATAACACGCATTCTAATCCAGGCACAAGCTCATCTGGATTCTTCTGGTGCGGTCTAGGCCAGGTCACGTGCCAGGGTCACGTGACGGGCAATGACGTCGTCCGGCACTAATCTTCCGGACCTTGAGGTGGGTCTTGGGGAACTGCGAATCTTGATGTCTGAATGACGGCGCGTAGGTGCAGCGCGCGATCTCGGTGGTACTCCCAGAGGCGTTCTCTTGCCTCAGCTTCTTCGGCTGCTTGGGCACTTGCGTCTAGTGGGTGTCGGCAGTCTGCGGGTTCCCAGGCAACGAACTGTACTGGAGTCGGGTCACGTGGTGGTGTAGTGGCGCGTTCCGGAGGGCCAAACGTAACAACGACCCATTTGAACTGGAAGTGGACGCGTCAGGATTCGCGACAGGAGCGGTACTACTTCAGAGGAAAGAAGACGGCAAAAAGCACCCCCTCGGGTATTACTCAGCCACCCTGAACGAAGCTGAGAGAAACTACGACATCTATGACCTGGAACTCCTCGCCATTGTCAAGGCACTCAGGCACTGGAGACCGCTACTAGCCGGATCCCCACACAGAATCAAAATCTACAAGGACCACATGAATCTCCAGTACTGGAAACTCCCGCAGAAGATAAGCCAGAGAGTAGCCCGGGAAGTACTCGAACTGATGGAATATAACTTCGAAATTCACCACATCCCAGGAAAGAACAACGGCAGAGCTGACGCCCTGTCACGGAGACCAGACTATGATCAAGGGGAAAGAGACAATGAAAATGTCGTAGTTCTACCAGACGACATATTCGCGAGGGTCACAACCGTACAAGCCACCCAACAACCACCGCAAACCGAAATCACCCTCCGCTACTGGGTAGACCCACACCAACTAAAGCATATCGACGGAGTGTGGTACCGGCAAGGGAAGTACGTCATTACGGGATCGTTGGACGAAAAACGAGAACTCATATCTGCCCATCACGACCCACCGGTACACGGACATCCCGGAATCACAAAAACCACGTGACTGGTGGAACAACGGTACTGGTGGCCGGAGTTGAAATTAGACGTGAGAAACTACGTCCAGGGATGCGCCGAATGTCAGAGACACAAAGTCAATACACACCCAACAAAAGCCCCTTTGTCGCCCATAACCCCTAAAGAAGATGCGTTACCGTTCGAAACCATAGCCCTTGACTTCATCACTAAGCTCCCCATGTCGCAGGGTTACGACTCCATCCTTACTGTGACGGATCACGACTGCACCAAGGCGTCCATATTCATACCTTGCCACGAAGAGATCTCGGCCGAAGAAACCACGGGACTTTATGTGACCCATGTCTTCAAACGATTCGGACTCCCCTCAAAGATCATCAGTGACAGAGACCCTCGCTTCATGTCAAAATTTACAAGGGAGCTCTGTAAAATACTAGAGATCAAACAGAACATTTCTACGGCGTACCACCCCCGAACGGATGGACAATCGGAAAGGACAAACCAATGGCTAGAACAATACCTCCGATTCTGGACCAATGAACGACAGGACAACTGGGCGGCGTTTCTGCCAATAGCAGAATTCGCGCACAATAACTGGCCCCATGAGGCAACAAGGAAGTCCCCATTCTCGCTCCTCATGGGGTACGACCCACGCGCTGATTGGCTTGATAAGCCCTCTCCAATCCCACAGGTCACCACAAGGTTGGAACAATTCCGAGAAGCCCAAAAAGAAGCCCACGAGCTCATCAAAAAGGCGCAACTCATGTGGGTCAAACACCGAACCACCCCGAAATTCTGACTCGGAGATTACGTATGGCTGGAAGGACGCCATCTGAGGACCAATCAGCCAACCCCCAAGCTGGCGGCTAGAAGACATGGACCCTTCAAAATCACGCGAATCCTATTGCCAGTAAATTATCAACTGGAACTTCCCACACAGTGGAGCATCCACCCCGTATTCCACATCGATCTTCTCATGCCTTATCGCGAAACGCTCATGCACGGAGAAAATTTCCAGCGCCCAGCACCCGATTTAGTAGAAGGAGAAGAGGAATACGAAGTCGAGAAGATTCTAGACCATCGGCTCTTCGGCAAAAGAAAGCGCCTACAATATCTGATCAAATGGAAGGGGTATCCCGACTTGGAGAATCAGTGGGTCGATAAGGATGACGTATTCGCGGACGAGGCCATAGCTGAGTATCAATCGTTGAATCCCCGACACGAACATCGCTTAAGAACAGCGCAGACCCGGCGACAAACCCCATCATCCTTTCATCCTCTTCAATCTGGCGTCTTCCACTCCATTATATCAACCATGTCCATTCCCTCTGCCGCCGAGGCCATCGCTCGAGTTGCCCGCAACACGGGCCCCATCACCTATCAAGAACTCACCGATGCCCTGCAATCCACCATCCCGGCCAGCTACGCCGACGGTACCAGCAACCCCGCCACCTGGTGGATCCTCTCCCAAGACGGACAGCGTATCAACGAGGTCCCTTTCACGACGGCCGAAGTTGATTGGCTTCGTGCAGCTCTCCCAGAATCTGCACCTCCCTCACCTCGACCTCTCCAAGTACGAGTTGAGTACCGAACCGAGGAAGAGGTCCAAGACGCAAGCGACGGTGGACTGGGAGCGGTGGAAGGAGCAACAGTGGAGGCAAGTGGCAGAGGATTGGCAGAGGGAGCAGCTGAGGAAGGTGGCCGAACGATAGCGAGAAGCCCTTCGGAGGCGACGAGAGTGGACGTGGGAGAGGAAAGAGCGGCAGGAGGTGAGGAGACTATCCTCGAACAAGTCCGAGGAAGCTTAGCGGACACCTATCCAGCTGAGCACCCCCTCATCTCCACCACCATGGATACTGACGACCCCGCCGAAACCCCTTACGCCTGCAACACTCGTGGGCGCCCCTTGTACCGAGGCGGCGTGCGGGCCGACGCACCCCCTCCATTCCCTCTATTCCGATTACGACACTCCACCCTGGGGCCGCCACCTCATGGGTACCGATACAACTGCGGGGAGGATTTCATCCATTACCCCATCAACGACGGACAAGGACGGACACACCAGGCCGCATACATCCAAGTCATCATGGGCTCCAACCCCATCATGCTCGGCCTGGTGGAGGACAGCGAGAAGGTCTACTCGCAGCCCCTCTACGCCGAGCCTCACGTCAAGGCCACGGGGAAGGAGCAGTACCCACAGGAGGACATGAGCCTCTTCGCCGGCGGATACCACGACCACCCTCGCCTCAATCGCGCGATCGGCAAGCTCCACGACGTGAGCCTGAAGGCGGAGGTCCATCGCTACCGAACCTACACGTACAAGGCTGAGAGGATGGAGCAGCGGCTCCACCAGCTCGCCGCCACACTCGGTGGAATCAAGGCAGAACTGGGACGTAGTAAGTTCCGGCTGGAGATGGCTGACGCACTAGGACGGATCGAGGAGGTACAAGAGGGTTGGATGATGGGTCCTCGCCTTCGCCGGCGTCGTGGGCGCCGCAGCTGAAAAGGGGGTGATGTCACGATCGGGACTTTGACGGACAAACATACAGTACGGATGTGAAGTGGACTCTTACTATACGGATATGACTACAATAGTAAGTAGGAATTAGTCATGGACTTAGTCACCACATGTCGTGTCGTGGTTGGACTTCATGGACGAATATTATGGTACGAAGAGTCAGAGTGAACGCTTACTATACGGTTATGACTACGATAGTAAGTAGAAATTAGTCATGGACTATACGGCTTGATCGGCAGAGGAGCAGTACTAGCATGTGATAACTAGTATTACTCATTCCTAGGATAGCGGTAGTAGGGTTCGAGCTACTAACGCTAGTGGATAGTTACTTAGAGAGGAGCTTTAAAGCTGCCTCTACAAGATGTATAAATAGTGGACGCGAAGACCAAGATACGCCATCTTGGTCTTCTTCAATTACCACTTGCCTCTCTTATTTCTCGAGCCTTTGCGCCTTCACCTCTGAAACCTCTTTAAGTCCTGACCTTCGAGTCTAGGATACTGGCACTCTCAAGTCGACAACTCGGAGTTGCCCTCGTACTTCTGGGGAGAATACTGTGGATCACCTTAGTGGTCTTCTACGGCATTACCGAAACCTTGAGGCCATCTTGCAAATCCGATAAGTCGTGAACACCCTTGTACGAGTCCAAGTCGGACTAACGCCGTGGTAGCGTTACATGTCGTGTTAGCATGTGATAGCTAGCATGACTCATTACTAGGATAGCGATAGTAGGGTTCGAGCTACTTACGCTATGGGTTCTCGGATTCATAGAGGAGCTTTAAAGCTCCCTCTTACATGTATAAATAGTGGGCTCAGAAGACCAAGACACGCCATCTTGGTCTTCTTCACAAATACCACTTTCCCTCTCCTCTCTTCGGACCTTCGTGTCTCGACTTAGATACTTTCCTTGACCTTCGAGTCTAAGGCCTTTGTCATTTCACGTCAACTGGTATTCGTTGCCTTGGTCCTGACCCTTCAAGCTTTCTGGACCGCCTTAGTTGTTTACCAAGGGATCCTTCGCACCTATCTGCACTACCGCGAGACCCGCTAAGTCATGAACGCCTTTGCATGAGTCCAAGTCGGACTAACGCCGTGGTAGCGTTACAGTAGACCTAGATGTCCAAACTAACCAACGGCGACAAAAGATGCGCTTCCTAGTCACTGACCTGGGGAACGAGGATTTGGTACTCAGATATCCCTGGCTGGCAACATATGAACCCATGATCAACTGGAGATACGCAACCATACACGAGAAAATGCTGCTGGTAGTAATCCGATCAATCAATCCCAACAAAGAAAACCACATCATAGGAACTGCCGTTACAGAAGAAGAAAAAGAGGATATCATAGAAGAACTAGAGGAGGAAAGTTGCCTACACACTACCGCAACAGAACTTGCCATCGAAGCTAAGCAGTTCCATGACAAAGTAGAACTTCCCTTGGCTTACCAGCATTTTGCAAAGATCTTCAGCGAAGAAGCATCCAATCGGTTTCCCCCTTCCCAACCATGGGACCACGCAATAGAGTTTAAAGAAGGCACACCGTTGGTGATCGATTGCAAAGTCTATCCTATGACCCAAGAAGAAGACGGCAAACTCAAAGAATTCCTTGACGAACAACTAAAGAAGGGGTACATACGACCCTCTAAATCTCCCTACGCATCATCTTTCTTCTTTATCAAAAAGAAAGACGGAAAACTACAACCGGTACAGGACTATAGGAAGATCAACAAAGTCACCATTTGCAACCAATACCCTCTCCCTCTCATCACCGACCTCATTATGGATCTCAGTCAAGCACACACCTACACCAAGCTAGATGTCTGATGGGAGTACAACAACGTGAGAATATGAGAAGGAGATGAACACAAGGCAGCGTTTAAAACACGGTACGGACTCTTCGAACCCACGGTCATGTACTTCAGACTCACCAATTCACCAGCAACCTTCCAAACTATGATGA
>JAKELG010000315.1:0-42588 GCA_021527035.1 Lactarius vividus | reverse complement strand
TCCTCTTTGAGGCGCGCGTCGGAGGCGTCGGGGAGCGTATAGGTCACGCAGATGTAGCGCATCTCGCGAACATAGTACGCGTGCAGCTCATCCGCCTCTGGAATTTCCGCTTCCGGTAGCTCGAGAGTGGTAGTAGTCGTAGTCGTGGTACTGAGCGTCCGCTGGACCAACGGTGCAAGCGTGCGCGATATTGGGTCCTCGAGAGGAGCAATCAGATCCGAAGGGGCCGTGGGGAATCCGTCGATGAGCTCGTTTGGGTTGCGCAGCGTGATACTTCGGAAAATATGCCCTAGCGCTCGGTCCGACTCGTAGTATCCCAGCTCCCCGCACCGGTCACCTCCTTCTTGTCCCAGTCCGGCTTGAACTTGATCAAAAGTTTCGGGAGGTTACTGCCTGAAATGTTGACAGGCACCCCGTTCTTTGCATAATCGATGGCTTTGCTACACAAGGTAGCGAGCCTCATGCACCTGTCGTCGAAGACGCCGTCCTAGTATTGGAGATGAGAAGGCGGTAATACCGCAGACGAGATGACGGACGTCATACCTCCGATTGATCCGCGATGGTGATATGCCGGTTCGCTAGCATACCCTGTAGTTCCCGCAAAACGTGTGAGCTTCCGTAAGGGAATGGCAGGGGACGTACTATGACATCAGAGTTGATGTACTCGACGATGAATTCGCAAATGTCACCGACCGTAGCGTCAGGCTCGCCTTCCTCTAGTGTCCACACATTAGACTCGCCCATGGCCGCCGGTTCTGCTTGGATAGTGGGGAGAAGGTCCGGGTTTCCAATGTAGATGTCGTACGTATCCCTGGAGGATCTAATGAACCACACCAGTATCCAGAGCACACCTATTACGCACCCATCTAGGTCTCCACCGGCAAGGCACGAAGCCAAGGAACGATCCCCTGAAACGAAATTCTAACGATGAATGACACTAAAGGGACAGTCGTTACGCACCAACGGCAGGTAGGACAACCACATTTTTCAACCCGCGGAAGAAGCAAATCTTATCTCTTGGCGGCTCACCGACAGCGTAGACACGTTGCACTATAGGACAAGTCAGACCGGTAATACATTTTAGGTGGGAGGGGGACGGGAAACTCACCATCTCCAGGGTGGATGGCTGGACTCCTGGAAATGAGACAGTGACCTTTCAGGAATACAGGGTCATCGTGTGTTGAATCTTGAACACATGCTAGATACCATTGTATAAGCTGACATACCTCCTGAACCAACGAGAAACACACCGTATATTCGCCCTGGCGGCAAAGTGAACACATCCTCCTCCTTCAGGCCTTCGTTATATATGCCCGACCCTCGTCAGCGACCCCGACTAGCTGAAAGCTTTTCGGAACAGGGATGCGGGCCTTGAACTTCATCTCTCGGAGCGAATGATTCGCGAAGTAACAAAGAAGACTTTCGAAGAATGGCCTCCCGATCGTCGTTTTGTTGATACTATCCTTGAAGTCAAGTCCGAGTTTGTCGAGCTGCTCGAGGATGAAAGCCAGGTGGTATTGACCGCCCATACCATAGTTCCTGAGTTGCTCAATGAACATCTCTAAGGAATCGCTAGAAAGGCAGATCTTCGCTTTTGCATTTTCCAGAAGGTCAATGAACGCCTCTTTCTTGACACCGCGATCCTCCAGCACCATGACCGCGGGTCTAGATGATGCGGTATAAGTCTTAGAAATGGAAGATACAGGGCAGCGAACCTGTTCAGGTAGGCAGAGTTTGGGTAATCGAATGCTCGCGCGATCTCAAAATCAGCATTTTCAACGTTATGTACCGGAAACTTGTGCTGCGAGTCGCGTAAACGCATCTTTATGCCTTTCAGCCGGCGGTCCACGACGACCACTCCTTTGAACCCGAGGAAACGAAATTGATATGCAGAGGGTTCGACACGATCCGTACGCGTATTGCCAGACGCCTTACATTTTGCCTCCCAGATCTTGGCAGCCAACTCTGGAGAAATGGTACCGACGCCGTCCGTATGAGGGCCCAATTCGGGTTGTTCTTCCCACTGATCGCGACGGATCTTCACGCTGGGGTCCGTCGCGGTGAATGCCTGCGCGATCCTCGCCGCGTACTTGCTCGGCGTACGGAGCAGCCTGGAAAAGTCCCCGAGTGAGGCGCGAATGTTCTGCGCGCTCACGTACCCCTCCTCAGGGTCGCGGAAGGGAGCCATGAACCAGACCGAATGCTCCCGCAGCGAGCTCATTGAATAGGCGAGGAACTCAAACGTACGCCCACAGAGGGTAAAGCCGTCGCGCAATATACCTCCTACGCGCTGCTGGAGGAACCACGAGCTGTTTCCGTCCCCATCCCAGCGGCAATGGGGGCGGTCCTCGTCGCGAAACTCCACGCGTATGAATCGCTCAACGAAGGCGGGGTCGTGGCTCTGGTAATGTCGGATGACACGGTCAGACTGCATTGGATAAGGACCCTCCAGAAGGATGCGCGATGGAGTGATGATGACATGGTGACACCAGATATAACCCTGCGTGAGCCGGAGGGGCTTGAGGGTGGGGTGCTTGGAGCGGATGCGAGCGAGGCAGTCGACTGGGTCGTCATCCGGTTGGCACATCCTGAGCTCCACAGAAAATAGACGCAATAATTCGCTGGCCTCGTTACCGTAGTCACGGATCACATTTTCTATTGGTCTCTGCAAAGAGTGGAGGAGATCATGGGTATTGAGGAGGCCACCGCGCAGGTAGGCCTCAATCTGGAAGGCGGCCTTCCAGTCCATTGTCTCAATCCAGCGTTGGATGTTGTATAGTTCGCGGCGAGTGAAGAACTCCTTTTCCAGAGCATCGACTCGAGCAACGCGGATCGGGCGTGGTTTGCACTCCGCGACGTGGCACACCTTCTCAAATTTGAGGAGGTCATCAGGGTCGGTTAGGACGACACGGAGATGATGGGCGTATGGGGCAACGGAGGCGTGCGCATCGTCCAGAGTAGAAATACGGTCGCGCGTCTTATATTGCCTGTTTCGCCAGACACCTTCTGGAGCCCGGTTGTTGGACCTCTCTTTCTCGAAATTTGGAGGCGCAAACAGGTCAAATATAATGACTGGTGACCATCTCCTCTCAGTCACACACACAGCACAGATGCTGGAAATACGCACAGGGTCGGCCAAAATCATCGTAACCGATGCTAAGCGTTTTTATGCGGGTGAATTTGACGACAATAAAGAGGTTTCCTTCTTCACTTTCTCGCTGCCCTATCTGAGTGAGACAGACATAAGTTACTATACACGCATCAACAGAGAGGGTGACACTTACGTCAATGCGGATGAGACTGTGTTCGTAGTCGACAGCGATGCACGCTTCCTGCGCCGTTGACGGAGGAACTCTCGTTCATACTCTATCGAGAAGGCTCGTCTCTGGTTTTGCGGTGCACTTGGGTCCCTGTACCAGACGCCAATTGAATGTTTGCAACTCGCAGACGAATCTGGCTGGCGTATTCTCCCTTCTGGTTTGTGGAGCCGCTCTTTGATCCGGATTGACATAGTACGCCTTCTCAACTATCTTGCTTCACGTAATGAGGAACCTCCCGCTCGGCGTCGTAAATACGAAGGGGGCGTCCGCACACAACGATATTGTGGTCATCTGACTCCCTGTTCCACTGGATGAGTCGTAAGCCTAGTTTGGCCGGAACGCGGAGGATCGCAGTCCCGTTGTGAGGACGGCCGGCGGTCCAGGGGCTCTCGTCCATCACGACTAGAAAGTTAGGCTTTCTCCCTTTGCTTTCACTATCGTTGGGGTCATACAGGTCGGGTCCATGCAGGACGAGCTCGACGGCTTTGCGAACATCGTAGACGTCTGCATCGAAACTTATTGTGTTTGAGTTCGATCTCCATGAGGTGGACGTAACAGTAGAGTAGCCTAACGAATGCTCGGGTGCTCAGATGCTCTTATAAAAGGAATTCTCGGAGGCTGCGGGCGAGGGTGTGCGCAGCAACGAAGCCTCGGAATGTTGATGACTGGGGCCCCCCAGAAGACGCCACTGGCATGAGGCGCAGTTACTATAGTAATTCCTATCCCATTTTCTCACTCTTCTTCCCATTTCGTTTATTGCAATGACATTAGACAATCACCGTGTTAACTTGAAGAAGTTCAAGAACAATGTCGTCCAAAATCCGTCTGCGAAATTAGTTCTTCTAGTAGCAGCCGCGGGCCGACGAGCTCTTTGTTTCACTGCTTGCCCCGGCTACGTGACTACTGTGGCACGTCTCTTTCCTTTACAGATCGGCCTCGAGGAAGCTGCGGGATAGCAAGACGATATCCGTATCGAAGCCGCCAGGCCGTGACCGGATGACCTTCTCGGATGACCTTTTCATCTTATTCTGTGGGGATCGCTGCTGCGCAATGTCCATCTGAACAAACCTAAACGCTGTCCCAATCGTAGCGATCGCTGATGATATGGATTAACAAGTCGATTAGGATGGGTTTCATCCGAGGTGGCACTAAAATCCAAGGTTCTACAACACTCCACATCGTTGAAAAAATATTATTTGTTTCAACGGCCGGCAGTGGTTTCAAGCTAGCCAAAGACGAGCGCATTGCGGACTGATGCCAGTGGCGGCGTGATGCGGGTGATACCTGCCCAAACTTCACTTCACTTGTTTTGGCATGCAGCCCCCTGGTCCCACGTTCCAGATTCTTAGGCTTTTGTTGATGAGACTCAGACAGGTTATTACTCTGACCAGCCTGAGAGAAGTGACGATTTTATTAGAAAATCGTATCCCCGATCACCATGGGCTATGTGTTGCGTCCACGGACAATCAAACCATCATACCTCTTCCATTTGCTCGCCTACTGTGATACAACTCCGTACATGTACATAACCAAAAAATTTCAAGTCAAGAATGCGCACCCTTAGGCTCCGGGAGTCCACCGAGACGCTTCAGGCAGTCGAGCACGACCCCGAGGACGATCAGTGAGAAGCTCTCAATGAACTCCTTGTCCTTGTCGCAATGATGCTGCGCCCAGCGCCACATTCCCCAAGCAATCTGCAATCCCGCGCGCAGCTCTTCCTCTGTCGGAGCGTCCTCCTTGGCCTTGCGTACAATCTGAGAGCGGATGTCGCGCACGAGCGCCCCGCTGTGCAGTCTCATGCGGTACGCGCGGTCCGAGCGCCAGCGCGGCTGCGTGGTGGTGGCGAGGATCGTACCCAGCACGACCTCTTCCTCTCCAAGGCGCACGTCCAGCACGTCGACGAGTGTGTGCGTCATGCAGATGTAGCGCATCTCGCGCACGTAGCACGCATGCAGCTCCTCCGGCTCTAGGATTTCGGCTGCCGGTGGCTCCAGGACTGTAGTAGTCGTAGTATTGAGTGCGCTCTGGACGAGCGGGGCAAGCGCGCGCGATATCGGGTCCTCGAGAGGGGCGATTAGACGAGGAGGCGTCGTGTAGAAACCGTTGATGGGCTCGTTTGGATCTCGTAGCGTGATGCTTCGGAACATATGCCCTAGCGCTCGGTCCGATTCGTAGTATTCTAGCTCCCGCGCGCCGGTCACCTCCTTCTTGTCCCAGTCCGGCTTGAACTTGATCAAAAGTTTCGGGAGGTTCTTGCCTGAAATGTCGACAGGCACGCCGTTCTTTGCATAGTCAACAGCTTTACTACACAAGGTAGCGAGCTTCATGCACCTGTCGTCGAATACGCCGTCCTTTTTGGAGATGAGGAGGCGATAATGCCACAGATGAAATAGCGTCACACCTTCGACTGATCTGCGATGGTGATATGCCGGTTCGCTAGTAAACCCTGTGGTTCCCACAAAACGTGTAAGCCTCCGTGACAGGTCTCGCAGGGAACGCACCATGACATCAGAGTTGATATATTCGACGATAAATTTGCAAGTGTCACGGACTGTAGCGTCTGGCTCGCCGTCCTTTAGTCTCCGCGGATTGAACACAGCCATAGGCGCCGGTTCTGCTTGGATAGTGGGGATAAGGGCCAGATTTTCAAAGTAGATGTCGTATGTATCCCTGGAGAACCTTATGAACCAGCCGATGTTTAGAGTGCACATACAACGTACCCATCCAAATTTCCTCCGGAAAGGCACGAGGCCGAGGAACGCCCGCCTGAAACGAAATTCTGACGATGAAAGGCAGGAATGGGTTCGTCGTCACGCACCGATGGCAGGTAGGACCACGACATTTTTCAACCCGCGGAAGAAGCAAATCTTGTCTTTTGGTGGCTCACCGACAGCGTAGACACATTGCACTATAGGACAAGTCAGACAAGAAATACGTTTTGGGTGGGATGGATACGGGAAACTCACCATCTCCGGGGTGGATGACCGGGCTCCTGGAAATGACACAGGGGCCTTTCAGGAATACAGGGTCATTGTGTGCTGATTCTTGTACACATGCTAAATGTCATCGTATAAGTAAACTGACATTCCTGAGGAGCCAATGAGAAACGTACCGTAGATCCACCCCGGCTTCAGAGTGAACACATCCTCCTCCTTCAGGCCTTCGTTAATATATGCGCGACCCTCATCAGCGACGCCGACCAGCTGATAACTTTTGGGAACCCGGATGCGAGCCTTGAACTTAATCTCACGAAGTGCGTGATTAGTAAAGTGACGAAGAAGGCTTTCGAAGAATGGCCTCCCGATCGCCGTTTTGTTGATGCGATTCTTGAAGTCAAGTCCGAGCTTGTTGAGCTGCTCGAGGATAAAGGCCAGGTGGTATTGGCCGCCCATGCTATGGTCCCTGAGTTGCTCGGTGAACATCTCTAATGAATCACTAGCGAGGTAGATTTTCTCTTTCGCATTTTCCAGAAGACTAATGAACGCCTCTTTCCTGACGCCGCGATCCTCCAGCGCCATCACCACGGGCCTAGATGATCCAGTATGAGTTGGTAGAAAATATGAGATACTAGGCAACGGACCTGTTCAGGTGGGCAGGGTTTGGGTAGTCAAATGCTCGCGCGATCTCAAATTCGGCCTTTTCGTCGTCAAGCGCCGGAAACTTGCACTGCGATTGGCGCAAACGCATCTTGATACCTTCCAGCCGGTGGTCTACGACGACTACTCCTTTGTACCCGAGGAAACGAAATTGATATGCGGACGGCTCCACACGGTCCCCACGTACGGTGCCGGATGCCTTGCACCTTGCCTGCCAGACGATGGCAGCCAAATCCGGAGAAATGGTGCCGACGCCGTCCGTGTGAGGACCCAATTCGGGCTGTTCCTCCCACTGGTGGCGATAGATCTTCACGCTAGGGTCAGTCGCGGTGAACGCTTGCGCAATCCTCGCCGCGTACTTGCTCGGCGTACGGAGCAGCCTGGAAAAGTCCCCGAGCGACGAACGAATGCTCTGCGCGGTCACGTACCCTTCCTTGGGGTCGCGGAAGGGAGCCATGAACCAGACCGAATGTTCTCGTAGCGCGCTCATCGAATAAGCGAGGAACTCAAACATACGCCCACAGAGGGTAAAGCCGTCGCGCAATATACCTCCCACGCGCTGCTGGAGGAACCACGAGCCATCTACGTCCCCATCCCAACGGTATTGAAGACGATCTTCGTCACGAAACTCCAGGCGTATGAATTGCTCGACAAGTGCGGGGTTGTGGCTCTGGTAGTGTCGGATGACCCGGTTGGACTGCGTTGGATAAGGGCCCTCCAGAAGGATGCGGGATGGAGTGATGATAACGTGGTGACACCAGATATGACCCTGCGCGAGCTGGAGGGGCTTGAGGGTGGGGTGCTTGGAGCGGACGCGAGTAAGGCAGTGGACTGGGTCGTCATCCGGTTGACGCATCTTGAGCTCTACAGAAAATAAACGCAATAATTCGCTAGCCTCGTTACCGTAGTCACGAACCACATCTTCTATTGGTCTCTGCAACAAGCGGAGGAGATCGTCCGTGTTAAGGAGGCCACAGCGTAAGTAGGTTTCGATCTGGAAGGCGGTCTTCCAGTCCATCGTCTCAACCCAGCGTTGGATGTGGTTCAGTTCGCAGCGAGTGAAGAATCCCTTTGCCAGAGCATCAACTCGAGTAATGCGGATCGGGCGTGGTTCACACTCCGCGACGTGGCACACCTTCTCGAACTTGAGGAGGTCGTTGGGGTCGGCTAGGACGATACGGAGGTGATGAGCATATGGGGCAACGGAGGCATGCGCATCGTCCAAAGTAGAAATGCGGTCGCGCGTCTTGTATGGACCTTTTCGCTTCACTCCTTCTGGAGCCGGGCAATCTTTCTCGAAACTCGGAGGCACGAACAAGTCAAATACGATGACTGATGGCCATTTTTTCTCAGTCACACAGAG
This sequence comes from Lactarius vividus, assembly GCA_021527035.1. Taxonomy (NCBI): domain Eukaryota; kingdom Fungi; phylum Basidiomycota; class Agaricomycetes; order Russulales; family Russulaceae; genus Lactarius; species Lactarius vividus. The sequence goes on along the minus strand of JAKELG010000315.1, from coordinate 34,309 downwards.
CACAGATGCTGTAAATACGTACAGGGTCGGCCAAACTCGTCGTAACCAGTGCCGAGCATTTTTATGCTAGCAAATTTGACGATAATCAAGAGAATTTCCCCTTCAGTTTCTCGCTGTCCGATCTGCGACTCACGTTAGTTATACGCGCGTGAACAGACAGGGTATCACTCACGTCAATGCGAATGTGATTGTATTCGTACACGACAGTGATGTATGCTGCGGTCTGATGGATGAACTCTCGCTCATACTCTGTCGAGAAGGCCCGTCTTCGGTTTTGGGGTGCACTTGGGTCCCTGTACCAGACACCGATTTGGATGTTTGCAATTCGCAGACGAATCTGGCTGGCATATTCTCTCTTCTGGGTGGAGAGCTTTTCTTGATCCGGGTCGATATAGCGCGCTTTTTCAAGCGTCTGTTTGACACCGTACGGAACCTTCCGATGAGCGTTGAGAATACGGAGGGGTTGTCCGCATACAACGACATTGTGGTCATCCGACTCCCTGTTCCACAGAAGCAGTCGTAAGCCTAGCTTGGTGGTAACGCGGAGAATCGCAGTCCCGTTGTGAAGATGGCCGGCGGGGCTCTCGCCCATGGCGACTAAAAAATTGGGCTTTCTCCCTTTGTTATCTCTGTCGTTAGGGTCATGCAAGTCGGGGCCATGCAAGACGAGCTCAATGGCTTTGCGAACGTCATAGACGTCTGCATCTAAACTTATGCGCTTGAGTTCGATCTCCATGATGAGGGTATGTAGCAGTAGAGTAGCCGGACGAACATGCTGGTGCTCAGATGCTCTTATAAAAGGAATTCCCAGAGGCTGCGGGCCAAGGTACGCAACCACGAGGCCTCAGAATGTTGATGGAGGCTCCCGGAAGAGGCAGCGAAGGCCACTAACATGAGGCGCAGTTACCACATAGTTTCCCACTCGTCCACCCGTTTCGTTTACTCCAATGACCGTTCGGAGGGTCAACGTATCAACTTCGAAGAGGGTCAAAAACAATGTCGTCGAAAATAGGTTTACTAGCAGTCGCCGACGCATCGACGTGATCACTGTGGCACGTCTCTTCCCTTTACCAGCCTCGTGAATGTCTCGACGCCTCGAAGCTGCGGACCCAGGATCACAAGACGATATCTGTATCGAAGCTTCCCAGGTCATGACCTTCTCATCTTATGCTGCGGGGTAGGGTCGCTGCTGCGCACGTCCATCTGAAAAACCGAAACGTGGGCCAATCATAGCACCCACATCGTTGCAAAAAAAAAAAAAAGATCTTGAGCTAAAGATTTCTTATTTGTTTCGGAGGTCGTTCAAGTTCGGTTGGTTTGCTGGTCTGGCTTCAAGTTCGAAACCAGAAGAGCATAAGCCCCAGCCCACACTGACAACATGGTTCTGTCTTTGCGTGGTCTTTGCGTGCACAAACTGAGAAAAGGCGTTGACTAATACTTAACGATTTTTCATCATTTGTAGTGAGAAAATTATTTTATTCAAACATTATGTCCATCTAAGGATTATATTGTTGTGAAAAAACTTAATGTTTTTCCCTGAAATAAATCATAAGTGACCATTGTTCTCAATAAGCTGAACGTTAAGTGTTTTCGCAGTGTGATAATTCCCGAATGGTCAAAAAAAAAAAAAATTCCCGAATGGACTTAAATTTTTATTAGAATTACTTTTTAATTATGGATCGTGTAAAGCCCTTAAGTATTAGTCACTGCTTTTTCCCAGTTATTCGCGTGAAAAAATGGAATTATGTTGTCAGTGACTGAATTCGTAGATGTATGCATGACGCTATATGACGAAGGAGCTCTTGCTCATGGCTCTGTGCCCTTCTTTGGCTTTGGGGTCCATTTGGTTCCCTGTACCAAACGCCAATGTGAATGTTGCATTTTGCAGACGAATCTGGCTGGCATATTTTTTCTTTTGCGTGTGAAGCTCATCTTAGTCTGGGTCGATATAGCACGCCTTTTCAAGCGCCTGCTTCACATCGTAAAGAACCTTCCGATGGGCGTTGGAAATATGGTGGGGTTGCCTGCATACAACGACATTGCGGTCATTTGGTTCCCTGTTCCACCAGAGGAGTCGCTGGAGTCGTAAGCCTAGCTTAGAGGGAACGCGGAGGATCGCAGTCCCGTTGTGAAGATGGCAGGCGGGGCTCTCGCCCATTTCAATTAGAAAGTTGGGCTTCTTCCCCTTGTTTCCCCGTCGTTATGATAACTCTGTAGTATGATACAGGTCGGGTCCGTGCAGGACGAGCCCGACGGCTCTGCGAACGTCGTAGCCATCTGCAGTGGGAATTATGCGTTTAAGTTCGATCTCCATGATGAAGATGTAGCAGTAGAGTAGCCGGATGAACATGCTGGTGGTCACTGTAAATCGTGGGAAAGTCACGGAAAGTCGTCAACGGTCAAACGTTTTTCTGCGGTGCGGTGCATGGAGTCCTATGAGTGTTCTGGAGCAGTACCGTGACCGTAACAATCGCCTCCATAATCTCCTCCATCAACCTCCTATCATAGTGGCCAGAAAAATGTTTGATGCCCCCCTTCGTGATCTTCTACAAGATTTCACCGCAAGCCCCGACTATGGGACGCGGCATGGAACTCGATCTTGACCTTCTTGTTCCCCGTTTCCCAGGGCTTTTTCATCGCACCTCGGCGCCGCCAAGACGAAACATCTGATCTCGTAATCGGGGTCGTTAAAATGATCAACCACGACCCTTCTCAAATGCGCATCGTTCTTATCGTCCAGATCAAGAGTAACTGGCGCTTGCAGTCAGGTTTCCTACCGCTAGAGGAGCAGATAAATAGTCACATAGACGCCGCCTTCCGTGGTGAAAGGAGCCCCGGAACTGCGATTTCAAAGGTGTATTGGATCACTACTATCGGACCCCGTTGGCGCTATGGTATCAAGGAAGACGGCGAACAGGGTCTGAGACCATTAATTGCTTGGCATGAGACCACTCATGACCAAGCCTCGTATGGCAATTTTCAAGCTCTCACTTCTCTCGTTGTAGACTTGTGTGGAAGGTAAGTTATGTGTTTTTTTGTCGCCGTGAATGGTGATGATGATTAAACGTTGATAGGACCGTCTGAGTCGGAGTCAACACTCGTATTGGTTCTGTCTATGTACATGTCTCCTCCTGAGCTGTCTCAAATGATTTTACTTGTAGAGTACACTCGAATCCATGAATGTGAATGATATGATCAGGCAGACCGTCACTCACGGCCACGCACCCGCAACACGTGATCTGCTACCAGTTTCTGCGGTTGACCTGGCAGTTTCCCATTTCGAGCCACAGCCCCATGAATTTCCTCAAATCAAACAACGAACGACAACGAAAAAGGATACATCGCTATGGGCATATTGCGTTCCCGGACATTCAAACCGTTATACAACTTCCGTTTAATCTCCTACTGTGGTACAACTCCGTACGTAAACAAAAACATCCACAAATCATCGAGTCAAAACTATGCGCCCTTATTATTCAGGGAGTGCGCCGAGACGCTTCAGGCAGTCGAGAACAACCCCGAGGACGATCAGTGAGAAGGCCTCAATGAATTCCTTGTCCTCGTCGCGCTGATGCTGTGCCCAGCACCACATTCTCCATGCGATCGGTAATCCAGCGCGCAGCTCTTCGGTCGTCGGAGCGTCATCCTTGGTCTTCGGGACAATCTGCGAGCGGATGTCGCGCACGAGCGCCCCGCTGTGCAGTCTCATGCGATACGCGCGGTCCGAGCGCCAGCGTGGCTGCGTCGTGGTGGCGAGGATCGTGCCCAGGACGACCTCCTCCTCTTTGAGGCGTACATCGGGTGCGTCGACGAGCGTGTGGGTCACGCAGATGTAGCGCATCTCGCGCACGTAGCACGCGTACAGCTCCTCCGGCTCTAAGATCTCTGCTGCAGGTGCCTCCAGAGCCGTGGTTGTAGTAGTTGTAGTCATAGTATTGAGGGTGCTCTGGACGAGGGGGCCAAGGGCGCGCGAAATCGGGTCCTCGAGAGGGGGGATCGGACCAGTCATGGAGAAACCCTCGATTGGTTCCTTTGGGTCGCGCAGCGTGATTCTTCGGAACATATGCCCTAGCGCTCGATCCGACTCGTAGTACTCTAACTCGCGCGCGCCGGTCACCTCCTTCTTGTCCCAGTCCGGTTTGAACTTGATTAAGAGTTTCGGGAGGTTACCGCCTGTAATGTCGACAGGAACGCCGTTCTTTGCATAGTCGACAGCTTTGCTACACAAGGTAGCAAGCTTCATGCACCTGTCGTCGAATACGCCGTCCTAATTTTGGAGATGAGAAGGCGATAATGCCGCAGAAGAAATAACGTCACACCTTCGACTGATCTGCGATGATGATATGCCGGTTCGCTAGTAAACCCTGTGGTTCCCACAAAACGTGTGAGCCTCCGTGAGAACACGACCGCTTAGCAGGGAACGGACCATGACATCAGAGTTGATATATTCGACGATGAATTTGCAAATGTCGTCGATCGTAGCGTCAGGCTCGCCTTCCTCTAGTGTCCACACATTGGACTTGGACTCGTCCGCTGGATCTGCTTGGATAGTGGGGAGAAGGGTTGGATTTCCAATGTAGATATCGTATGTATCCCTGGAGGATCTAATGAGCCACACCAGCATCCGGAGCACACATATAACGCACCCATCCAGGTCTCCTCCAGCAAGGCACGAAGCCAAGGAACGATCCCCTAAAACAATATTCTTCGGACGACGGAAGCCACTAAAGGGAATGTCGTTACGCACCAACGGCAGGTAGAACAACCACATTTTTCAACCCGCGGAAGAAGCAAATTTTGTCTTTTGGCGGCTCGCCGACAGCGTAGACACGTTGCACTGTAGGAAAAGTCAAACCGGTAATACGTTTCGGGTGGGATGGATACGGGAAGCTCACCATCTCCGGGGTGGATCACCGGACTTCTGGAAATGAGACAATGGCCCTTCAGGAATACGGGGTCCTCGTGTGCTTTGTCTTGCACACATGCTAGACACCATTGTATGAGTTGACGAGCCTTCGGAGCCAACGAGAAACACACCATATATTCGCCCTGGCGGCAAAGTGAACACATCTTCCTCCTTCAGGCCTTCGTCAATATATGCTCGACCCTCGTCGGCAACGCCGACTAGCTGAAAGCTTTTCGGAACAGGGATACGGGCCTTGAACTTAACCTCGCGAAGCGAATGATTCATAGAATATCGAAGAAGACTTTCGAAGAATGGCTTCCCGATTGCCGTCTTGTTGATCCCACTCTTGAAATCAAGTCCGAGGTTGTTGAGCTGCTTGAGGATGAATGCTAGGTGATATTGACCGCCCATACTATGGTCCCTGAGTTGTTCCGCGAACACCTCTAATGAATCGCTAGAAAGGTAGATCTTCGCCTTTGCATCTTCCTGGAGATCAATGAATGCCTCTTTCTTGACGCCACGATCCTCTAGCGCCATCACCGCGGGTCTAGATGATCCGATATGAGTCTCAGACATAGAGGTTACAGGGAAACGGACCTGTTCAGATGGACGGGGTTTGGGTAATCGAATGCTCGTGCGATCTCGAACTCGGCTTCTTCGACGTTATGTACCGGAAATTTGTGCTGAGAGTCGCGCAAACGCATCTTGATACCTTCCAGCCGGTGGTCCACAACGACCACTCCCTTGTACCCGAGGAAACGAAATTGATATGCAGATGGCTCAACACGATCCGTACGCGTATTGCCAGACGCCTTACACTTTGCCTCCCAGATCTTGGCAGCCAACTCTGGAGAAATGGTGCCGACGCCGTCCGTATGAGGGCCCAATTCGGGTTGTTCTTCCCACTGATCGCGACGGATCTTCACGCTAGGGTCAGTCGCGGTGAACGCCTGCGCGATCCTCGCAGCGTACTTGCTCGGTGTACGAAGCAACTTGGTAAAGTCCCCGAGCGAGGCACGAATCGCCTCTGCGGTTACATACCCCTCCTCGGGGTCGCGGAAGGGAGCCATGAACCAGACCGAATGCTCCCGCAGCGCACTCATTGAAAAGGCGAGAAACTCGAATGTACGCCCGCCGAGGGTGAATCCATCGCGTAATATACCTCCCACGCGCTGCTGGAGGAACCACGCGCCGTCTACGTCCCCGTCCCAGCGGTATTGGAGACGGTCCTCGTCGCGAAACTCCACGCGTATGAATCGCTCGACGAGTGCGGGGTCGTGGCTCTGGTAGTGTCGAAAAACTCTGTTAGACGGCGTTGCATAGGGACCCTCCAGAAGGATGCGTGATGGAGTGATGATAACGTGGTGACAAGAGAAGTACCCTTGGGTGAGCCGGAGGGGCTTGAGGGTGGGGTGCTTGGAGCGGACCCGCGCGAGGCAGTCGATCAAGTTATCGTCCGGTTGTCCAAGTTGCGGTTGCTGCTGCTGCTGTTGGCGCATCTTGAGCTCCACGGAAAATAGGCGCAACAGTTCGCTAGCCTCGTCGCCATAGTCGCGGATCACATCTTCTATTGGTTTCAACAGAGAACGGAGGAGATCGTGGGTATTAAGGAGGCCACAGCGCAAGTAGCCTTCAATCTGGAATGCATTCTTCCAGTCCATCGACTCTATCCAGCGTTGGATGTTGTACAGTTCCCGGTGAGCGAAGAATTTCTTCGCCAGAGTGTCGACTCGGGCGACCCGAATCGGGCGTGGTTCACATTCCGCGACGTGGCACACCTTCTCGAACTTGAGGAGGTCGTCGGGATTGGCTAGGACGATGCGGAGGTGGTGAGCATATGGGGCAATAGCAGCATGCGCATCATCCAGTGTGCAGATGCGGTCACGCGTCTTGAATTTGTCTTTTCGATTCACGCCTTCTGGAGCCCGGCCGTTGAAGCTCTCCTTCTCAAAATTTGGAGGTGCGAATAAGTCAAATATGATGACTGATGCCAGTGGTCATCTCCTCTCAGTAACACACAGCACGGATGCTGGAAATACGCACAGGGCTGGCCAAACTCGTCGTAACCTATGCCGAGCTTTTTTATGCAAGTAAATCTGATGATAATCAGGAAATTGTCTTCTTCCGTTTCTCGCTGTCCGATCTGGGTTAGATAGACGTCAGTTACACGCGTGTGAATGGAGAGGGTATCACTCACGTCAATGCGAATGTGACTGTATTCGTAGACGACGGTGATGTATGCTGCGCTATGACGGAGGAACTCTCGCTCATACTCTGTCGAGAAGGCTCTTCTTTGGCTCTGGGGTCCACTTGGTTCCCTGTACCAGACGCCAATTTGAATGTTTGCAATTCGCAGACTAATCTGGCTGGCATATTCTTTCTTCTGCGTGTGGAGCTTGTCTTGATCCGGGTCGATATAGCGCGCTTTTTCAAGCGTCTGCCTCACGTCGAATGGAGCCTTCCGATGTGCGTTGAATATACGAAGAGGTTGTCCGCATACAACGACATTGTGGTCCTTTGATTCCCAACTCCACCGAAGCAGTCGTGAGCCTAGCTTGTGTGGCACGCGGAGGATCGCAGTCCCATTGTGAATACGGCCGGCGGGGCTTTCGCCCATTTCGATTAGAAAGTTAGGCTTTCTCCCCTTGTTTTCTCTGTCGTTGGGGTCATACAGGTCGGGTCCATGGAGGACGAGCTCGACGGCTTTGCGAACGTCGTAGACGTCTGCGTCGAAACTTATGCGTTTGAGTTCGATCTCCATGATGAGGGATATAGCAGTAGAGTAGCCGGACGAACACGCTGATGCTCAGATACTCTTATAAAAGGTGATCCCAAAAGCTGCGGGCCAGGTGTGCGCAGCCGCAATGCCTCGGAATGATGGTGTGACGCCCATAACAGGCTGTTAGGCGCTGTTCATAGATGTCCCATTTTCCCACTCGTGTTCCCCTTTCAACCCCTTTCATTTACTACAAATGACTGTTCAGACAGTCAACGTGTCAACCCTCAAGAGGGTCAAGAACAATGTCATTGGGAACCCGTCTGCGAAATTAGCACTAGCCGCGGACGAGCTCTTTGTTGCCACGTGCGTTACTGCTCGCCCCCTCTGTCCGCCTATGTGACCCCGTCTCTTTCCCTGGTCAGCCTCGTGAAATGTCTTGACGCCCCAGAACAATTCGAGGAAGCTGCGGGATCACAAGATGACATCCGCGTCGAAGCTGCCCAGGTTATAACCTCCCTGTCTTACGGTGCGGGGTTGCTGCTGCCCGCGTCTCTCCCAAGTAGACTCATCCCTGCGTTATTATTATAGGTTCCCCGGAAGCCCTCCGCGGACTGCTCCACGCCAACGCCCACCAGGCCTTCCTCTATGCCATTTCGCGCTTTGGCCCCTCTGAGCCTGTTCCAATCAAAGCTGCCTTTGCCCGCGCCCTTCGCGCAATCGCCGCAGCATGTGCAGAGCTAGTGGGCCCCTCGCAATGGGGTCTTGGAAATGACTCATCGCCTGTCCGCGATGATGCGAAACTTGCGCTCGAGTATTTCTTCCAGGTGCGGATACTGCCTAGTTTCGTCTTCCTTCTCCTTTGGGTCCTGACGGCTTCTATTGCGCAGCTCGAAGTTCTAGACGTGTACCTCCCTCTCCTCACTGATGCCTCAACGCGGGTGAGCATATGTATCGCGCAGCTACTTGGTGCGGCGCTTCGTGCCCCGAGTTATCGTTCCACCGTAGCAGAGTGGGTTCCTCCGGCCGAGCGAACCCGAGAGGTCCCACGCGGGCGGCGCCGGTGGGAACGCCCAGAAACCGTAGCACCCGCGCAGTCTAGTGGTGGTGGGTGGGTTGCGCGTCATCTTACGGCGCTGCTGCGTAGCCGTGACGTCAAGGTACAGGAGACTGCATTGAACGCCCTCGCTGCACTCGCCAAAGACAATCACGACGTTGCTGTCCACCTCACTAAGGCCCCCGTGGCCAGGTCGGGCCCTGGTGCGTAAGACTTTTGGCCATCTATCCATAGTCCCTTGATTCTGAGAATAATATCAGAGTCTCCCCCTGCACTGGTGCTAGTTTTGGGATTGTGTAAATCCCGTTCTACGGATGTGCAGCTCGCAGCGAGTCTATGGTAGAAATAACTGATATCTAAGTGTCATCATACCCACTGACAGGGCATCCAGCGCGACGCACATCATTCGCGCGACTGCAACCAACCATCATCATCCAGCGCAACCGGACCTTAATTCCTCTCTTGTTGTGCTGCATGTTATGAATCGTATGATCGATTCGAAAACTGAATCACCTCAAAGTCGTGCCAAAGCTTGTTTTGTTCTCAGTGAGTACATTCCACGAGCCAAAGCTGCATATATGGCCCGACTAAATTGTTCTCCAGATTACTTGGTGATGGACGAGAAGGACCTTTGTCAAACCGCCTTCGACAGAGGGTCTCTTGCGAAGCTCTCCGAGCTCGTTCGTACCCTAACCCCGCCACCTCCCGCGGACAACAAACACCATCTGAATGGGAGGAAGACGAACCGGAGAGCCTATGCCGCCTGCGTGAGGCTGCGCTTACGGCGATCGCGGTCCTCTCACTTGCCGACAACGACATCCGACGAGACGTGACCGACGTTCAGCGGCTCCTCCCCCCCTTGGCCACTGCGTTAACCCACCGACACACCGGCGTGCGCTACGCTGCATGTCAATGCGTACGCGCACTCTCGCGTAGCGTCGCTGTTACGCGCACATCGCTTGTCGACTCGGGCCTAGGTACGGCGCTGTTCGCAGTATTTACCAAGGAAGACGAGGATCGGCGCGTCGTACATGCCGCGCTTGCGGCGGTCTGCAATCTTGTGAATCAGTACTCCCCCCTCCGAGCCCCGTTCCTCGAACAAGGTGTCGCCGCGCGCCTCGCACGCCTCCTACACTCATCCCACGCCGAGCTGCGTCTCAGCGCGCTCTGGGCGCTCAAAAACCTCGTCTACAAGTGCACGCCAGAGACGAAGCGCGTGATCATGGCGGACGTCGGCTGGCCGGCGCTTGACGCGTGCCTGGATGACGCAGACCCTGGCGTGCGCGAACAGGCGTTGTACCTCCTGCGCAACTTTGCGGATTGCGAGGACGACGTCGACGCGGTGTTCGACGCGCTCGGCGAGGAGCGGCTGCTCGGGGCGCTCGCGAGCGCGCTCGAGGCACCTGACACGGACGTCGTGCTGCAGGCCGCATATACCCTTGCGAATCTCGCGAACGGCCACGTGCAGCGCCAGGCGCGCATCCTCGCGCACGTACAGCTCCTCCGCTCGCTCCGCAGCGCACTCGTCGACGCGCCTGCTGACGCACGCTGCGCCGCGCTCGGTGCCGTCGTCGAACTTGCGTGGGGGCGCGGCGCAGCTCCGTGCTGCTGGGATTGAGGGCACCCTGCGCCATCTCGCCGAGTTTGGAGGCGGTGGTGTCCCTGGCGGAGGCGTGGCTGGTGCCGTGGAGAGAGAGGTAAGGGAGCGTGCGCGGAGAGCGCTCGAGGAGATGGAGCGTGTCGTGGTGGAGGATCCGTAAGTGTGCCTGTCGGCTTCGCAGTCTCAATATACAGTATAGAACTTCCTGTCTCTTCGCACTTTTCGCACTGTACTCATGCTGTGATTTTACCTTGTAGCGGTGTTTAAGACCCACTCTCCTATTATGTAATACTGGCATTCAACCTCAATCTGGCATAACCTCACTTAGTCATATTCGAGCTTCAACTTCAACTTGAAGTTGCTGCCGTGAAAGTGACTCTGACTCTATGAAACGCAATCCGACGCACCCAGAGAGTTCTCTATGCTTGTAATAGTCAGCAAATTTCCAGATAGCTACTCGTATCTCTTGCTCAGGCTCTACTGTCCACTCTGTCCGTCTACAAATCCGATGAACCTTTCCAAGAACCTTTCAATTTTTACTTGCCTTTCTGTTTTCTACGGTTCTTTGGTTCGAAGCATGAGGCCCCTTTCCTATCTCCGCTCTGTGGTACCCCATTTACTGGAATTCTCTCCTGGAATGATAACCTGTGCTGGGTGTGCGTTGTCTTGGTCCCTCGGTACTCATCCTAGCGAAACTCCAAGCGAAACTCGGTCTGTCAGGCGGATCAAAGAGGTTATACAAACCGCTTTCTGACATCCCTGCGCTTTATTCAGGGATACCACCTACTGCTCACTCTGTGAACGACTCCAAAGCACGGAAATGTATCGCATAAGGTTTTCTCTGCTTTCGGGATGTCGGAAAATCAAGATGTGAATGATATGTGGATCAGTGTTTACGGTGAGCCGCTCCTTAGCCTACTGTGGGAAGGGACACCCACAAAGAGGTTGGCTAGAAGAACTGATAGCGAGTACCCGCTTCAACGGTTAGAAAAGACCGACAAGTGAATAGAACGCATATAAAGTGGCTAAACATCTGGAGCAGTTTATTCACGGAGCTGATGAAGATGATCGAAGTCACGTACGATAACAAGGGCTAGAGACCTGCCCTATCACTTCGAGTTTTACCGGTATGCACACGTCCGCGGATATACGAATCGCATCGTTGTATGTTTTCCGTAAACGTCTATTAAACGTACGAGATTTCTGCAGTTTTCCTGGGAATCCTGCCTCGTTTCTATGTCATTTGTGTCCTCTCGTATCAGAAGCTCAAGTATCTAGGACTTCTTTCGCGGCAACTGTAGCAGGTGACGCCCCACCGGACGTTATGCGCCTTCCATCAAGATGTCGAAATATAAAGTGAGACGCAAACGACGGAAAGCTAGTATACACCAATGGGCAATCAAGTCACTACTCTACTTCCCGTCGTCGTCGTCCCCGCATTCCTTGTCCGTATTTATTACCACTGGCAGAACGACTTCCCAAGAAAGATTCGAGGTCCCGATTCACCCTCCTTGCTATATGGTAGATCTCATCTATCCCTCCTTGTTGATAGCTCAGGCTCACTCATAGCCCAGGAAACGACATTGACCTTTTCTGCCAGAATGAAGCGGGGGATTGCGAGTTCAAATGGGCGCGTAAATATGGCAATGTCTGGCGACACCATGGGTGCCTTGGCGTGAGTCACCACTCGATTCAAGGTCGTCCCCCGCTCATCTGAGAGTATTTGCAGAAAGACCGTTTGGTGGTAGCCGACCCAGAGGCCTTGCGGCACATTCTCAATGTTCCTGGATATCACTTCGACAGGCGAAAGGAGGCAGTCAAGTTCGTCGAAATGACATTTGGCAGAGGCCTCACGTGGGCTACTGGTTCGTGATTCGCCTTGATAATCACGGCCCCGACTCAGGCCAACGGGGTCTCTTAAGGTGAAACACATCGACGCCAGGCGGGGGATCATGAATCCGGCGTTCTCGGCGCCGCAAATGAGAACTTTTCTACCGATGCTCCAGAATTCGGCGTCTAAGGTGTAGCACGTCTTACGCCGAATAGTCCCCGGACTAATTCCGGCCATCAATAGCTTGTTCAAATTTTGAAGGAAGAAGTGATTGCTGCTGACCCTTCTGGTCAACCAGTTGCTAACATGAGCGAGTGGCTGTCGCGTACGACGCTCGACATCATCGGAGAAGGTAAGCCAGTTATCCAGGTCATGCTTGCGGTATCGTAACCCCCGTTCCTCTCATAGTTGGCTTTGGCTTCCAGTTTGGATCCCTTGATGGCCTCGAAAATCCGTTGCGCAAGCAGAATGAGAGTTTGTTGTGAGCCATGAGTATTAGAAGCCGTTCACTTTCATGTTGACGCCGGACTACTGAAGCGCCGGAACTCCTCCACGATACACCATTATTCTCAAGACACTCTGGTACTACATTCTGGAGCTGCCACTCGACCCTCTCCGGTACCTACCTACATCCCGATACCGCCGGTTTCGGAGGGTATTCAGCGTTCATGCGCAAATTTTCTCAGGGTATCATCGAGAGGAGCATAATCGAAGGCGATGGCAAAGATATCATGAGCGTGATGCTACGAGCAAACGCATCTGAGGATCCCAGGCGTACGTTATCCCACACTGAAATGGCTGACCAGATCGCGTACGTTAGACGTAGTCAGTGGGTGGTCCACTTACTAACCATTCATAGTACTCTCCTCTTCGCCGGACATGATACAACCGCCAACACCCTGACGTGGTATCTCTATGAGATCTCAAGAAACCCTGGATGTCAAGAGCGCGTTCGAGCAGAGATTGCGGCTATACGTGCAAAGAAATGCGGCGAGGAACTTTCAGCGACTGATCTCGAGAGCATGGAATACACACTAGCGACTATGAAGGTATATCGCTGCTATTATTGACACCTTCTCGTCGCTAAGGTGTCCCCTTGTAATACAGGAGGCGCTGAGATTCCACCCCATAGTTAATACGTTGTTGAAGGAAGCTACTCAAGATGACGTAATACCATTATCCTCTCCGATTGTTACGAAATCAGGCGAACAAATCTCTTCGATTCCCGTCAGGAAAGGCACGCTAGTTGATCTCGCTGTTGGCGTGTACAATCGGTGAGGCATCCTTGGCACTATGGTGGCAGGTGCGCTCACGACTTCAGTCTTCCGGAGATTTGGGGCGCAGACGCAAATGAGTTCAGGCCGGAGCGTTTCTTGGACATTGGTAAATCTAATCGTTCAAACATAGGCGTCTTCGGTAATTTGTGAGTATTATCGTGCTCTTTCGAGCGGTTGGAATTACGGTCCTGTATCGCAGGTTGACTTTCTGTGAGTGCCATCCCCCTTTTTCTGTCCGTCTATGCTCTGAGCCCCAGTATTTGCTTCCTAGCGAGCGGCGCGAGTGGATGCATTGGATGGCGGTTGGCGTAAGTCCTTTCTTCGTACGGTGTCTCTTCATTACGAGCGTCCTCCATAGAGTCCTTGAGATGCAGACCATTATCGTCACACTCCTCGAGAATTTTGAATTTTCCTTACCCCCCCAAACCGAGAAGACACGTATCTACCGTAAGCGATTTGGTCTGATGGCGCCTGTGGTGAAAGGTAGGACGGGTGCATGGATGGGCCTTGTGGTGAAGTCTTTGGAAGAGTAAAAAGAGCAGATCGTTCTTAGGATGAATAGGTGAATGTGCGATGTAGGAATTCTGATACCTACACTAGTTTTATCTGAATTGTCATATGTATGGAAAATGCTCAGCGGGCTTGATTGACTTTTGTTCTAGTGCCATCTTGTTGGCTTTTTTTCGTGTAGCTCGCATTGCTAAATGTAACATCAGGACCGGGGACGGTAGCAAACTGTTTAAAGCACCGAGACACTTGCCAAGCCCCGTACAGATTTCTCTCCGCAGCTGCAAAGCTCATATTCAGAATATAGACTCGTAATTGTGACTGGAACAGGCTCCCGCCGGCGTGTTGGGAAGGCGCGACCATTACCCGTGTGCGACTGCCAGTGTACGGTCTGCACCTCCAACTTGAACACTTCCAAAGGTGTCAGGCCTGCCAGGTCGTTCGAGCTCGGGTAATGCTACCAGCGTGCGGCTAGATTGGTGAATCCTCATGCACGTTCGTGATATCCACCGATTTCCCGCACTCGGCCGGCTGGCGCTTCCGCGTCCGTGACTTTCGGCTGGGCTGATTCTTTCCGCCGGGTTTCACTCGATTGCTCCAAGGATTGCTCTCTGGTCTCCGATCTTACTGTTGAACCCAGATCCCTATTGGTACTCTATATGCTGACACGGTATCCATGACCTTCCCAACCCAAGAAATTAGAGAAGGATCTTCCAGCTTCAGGTTCAAGACTCAGTACAGCCTTTGGTTTTCGTTCCCAAAGATTCCGTTCTCGCACGCACTGAGCTACTTACGCGCGACAGGATTCGAGTAGATACAGTCTCCAATGAATTGGACAGCCGAAACGTGCCCGACCACTTGCGCTGCTGATCACCGCCCCGTCGGAGCGGCTCACCATTCGCATTATTGGTTTCGCACCCCGCGGAGGCCTGGGTGACCGGTTACGACGCTTCGCACCTCCCTGGACTCGTAACCTGATCTGGGTTGTCTCGGGTGGACCTCTAACAATCTCGACACCGGGAATCACCTGGGCCACTTTCTTTCTTTTTCAGGCAGACCCGAGCTTCTGTTCAAGCACTTCGTATTTAAACCCCCAATGTCTTGGGGGTTTACGGTGCGTGAGCAATCCGCTACCAAATAATAGTATCGTAGTCACGGTAGCTAAACAAATCTAGCCTGGCACTAGAGCACCTCTCCCTGTTCTTGTGCCATCTTTTACGCGGGAAGCTTCCATCGGTGCATATCCAGCGTTGGATATACTTCTTCCTTCTGGATTCTTGACTATAGACTTGCATGGGTATCGCGCGGTTCCTTGACATAAACATTGTGTCATTGCCGTGAAAGGGTTTACCTGGATATTACCTGCTCTAAGAGAAAATTAAGCAACCTTGGAGCATGAGCGAGCGAATTAGGGGGGTCGCGGTTCACTCTGCCCCTCTCCAAGGGCCCTCGGCCCATATTGTCGGTCCGGTGCGCCGACAACCGCCCATCGTATACCACGTGTTGACATCACTGTAACCTCGATTAAGTCCGCGAAGTACCTCCCCGCGTGGAAACGTGCGCGACCCGCGGCCGATCGCCGCTAAGCCAGTGCGGCTCACAATTCGCGTTCCCAAACGCGCCGCATTCGCGCACTACAGTAGCGGCTCTGGAGTGACGCATCCCCGAACCCAGCGGATGTTCGTACAACGTCTTGCGCCGTGGTGGAGGCCTAGGCGACCGACTGCGAGGCTTCGCATCTCCCCGAACTTTCCCTCAGTGTAGCGACGACCCGGCCCGACACCTAGAATCATTGCATTTGCGCACTTTCACTGCCAGGCAGACCTGAGGTCCCTAGCTGCTGTTCAAGAACGTCGTCCTTGCCTCTCCATGTCTCGGGATTTATATTTATGGTGTGGTGAGTAATTCGCCGCCAAATAATCATGTCGTGGTAGCTCAATGGATTCATCCTGAGTATGTTCGTTTTCTATACATGGGAGATTTGCTGCGGAAGTCAGCCACGCTCTGGCAAGTCGGAGTCTCCCGGATCAGCTACCCCACTTGTCCGCCCGCTTATAGCTGCCTACTATTGGATTATCAGAGCACGTATCAGGATTGGGAAACATATTTTTCTCTCGGATTTTCCGTACACAATTTTCCGCCCTGCGCTTCCCGGGGACCCCTCCTTGTTCCTTTCCCAGGAAGCTTCTCACTGCGCAGATCCAGCGCCAGATGTACACCTTCCTCCTTCATTCTGGATTCTTAACCACAGGCGGACGTGGATATCGCGCAGTTCCTTGCAGACATTATACTGTTGCTGTGGAGTCGTCGATCTCTGGGGAAGAGTATCACTGTTCACTCTCCCCGATGCTCACTATCAAGGCTTCAATGACAACCAAACTGTTCATAAGGAATTGCAACCTTGCTAATCTCTCTTCGAAAGAACACCAAACCTGTTCTCATTGTGGCTATCTCAGATATATCGGCGATTATATATCGAACTGGAGACAAGGGTTTAATTTTTGACGGCTCTTAGAAACTTGAAAAATATTGCGCACCGGCAGGTCTTATGTCAGCTGCGCAACTCTTCCGTCACGTTGTAAGTCATGAAACAGGGACCCCAGAGCATGTCTGCTGTCCCTTGTGTTTCTGTCTATGATGAGTAGGGGACCTCCGCGGTTTCCCTGAGAATCCCACCTTCTTTTCGTCGTTATCTAGGACTTCTCTCCGCGGCACCTATAGCAGGTGACCCCGCCGGACTCTTTGGTACCCTTCGATACACCCCCCATCAAGGTACCAGGATATAAAGAGAGACGCATACGACGGA
This sequence comes from Lactarius vividus, assembly GCA_021527035.1. Lineage (NCBI taxonomy): Eukaryota > Fungi > Basidiomycota > Agaricomycetes > Russulales > Russulaceae > Lactarius > Lactarius vividus. Next base: position 17,609 of record JAKELG010000315.1, on the reverse strand, counting down.
AAGCTAATACACACCAAATGGGCAACCAAATCGCCACTCTACTTCCCCTTGTTGTCGTCCCCGCATTCCTTGTCCGTATTTATTACCACTGGCGGAACGATTTCCTGAGAAAGATTCGAGGTCCCGATTCACCCTCCTTGCTATATGGTAGATCTCATCCATCCCTCCTTGCTGATAGCTCAGGCTCACTCATAGCCCAGGAAACGACATTGACATTTTCTGCCAGAATGAAGTGGGGGATTGCGAGTTCAAGTGGGCGCGTGAATATGGCAATGTATGGCGACACCATGGGTGCCTTGGCGTGAGACACCACTCAATTCAATGTCTCCCCCCGCTCATCTGAGAGTAATTGCAGAAAGACCACTTAGTGATAGCTGACCCGGAGGCGTTGCGGTACATTCTTCACGTTCCTGGATATCACTTCGACAAGCGAAAGGACGTGCAAAAAACGACCGAACTATCGTTTGGCAGAGGCCTCGTGTGGGCTACTGGTTCGTGATTCACCTGGATAACTACGACTTCCCTCTGGTCAACATGATTTCTCAAGGTGAAACACACCGACGCCAGCGGAAAGTTATGAATCCAGCATTCTCAGCGCCGCAAATGAGAACCTTCCTGCCGATGTTCCAGAATTCGGCGTCTAAGGTTTAACGTGTCTTGCGCCGAATAGCCCTCGGACTAATTCTAATTTCTGTCGTGAATAGCTTGCTCAGATGTTGAAGGAAGAAGTAATTGCTACTGACTCTTCTGCCAGTGGTCAATCAGTTATCGACGTGATCAAGTGGCTGTCGCGTACGACGCTCGACAACATTGGAGAAGGTATGCAAGTTATCCGAGTCATGCTTGTGGTATCGTGACCCTCACCATTCTCTTAGTTGGCTTTGGTTTCCAGTTTGGATCCCTCGACGGCCTCGAAAATCCGTTACGTAAACATAATGAGGGCTTACTGTGAGCCGTCACTGTTGGAACCCGTTCACTTCATGTTGACGCCGTACCTCCGAAGCATCGAAAGACCCCCGAGATCCCGATTAATACTCAAGACACTCTGGTACTACCTTCCAGAGCTGCTACTCGACATCATCTACCTACCTACACGCCGATACCGCCAGGTTCGGGTGTATTCGGCATTCATGCGCAAATTTTCTCAGGGTATCATCGAGAGGAGCATAATCGAAGGCGATGGCAAAGATGTCATGAGCGTGATGCTGCGAGCAAACGCATCTGAGGACCCAAGGTGTATGCTATCCGACACAGAAATGGTTGACCAGATCGCGTACGTTGGACGTAGTCAGTGGGTGAACCATTTACTGACCGTTCGTAGTACTCTCCTCTTCGCTGGACATGATACAACTGCGAAAAGCCTGACATGGTATTTCTATGAGATCGCGAGAAACCCTGAATGTCAAGAGCGCGTTCGAGCAGAGATTGCGGCTATACGTGCAAAGAAATGTGGCGAGGAACTTTCAGCGACTGATCTCGAGAACATGGAATACACCCTGGCGACTATGAAGGTATATCCCCGCTATGATTGGCACCTTTTGAATGCTAATGCGTCCCCTTGTGATACAGGAGGCGCTGAGATTACACCCTTTAGTTAGTATGATGCTTAAAGAAGCTACTCAGGACGACGTGATACCTTTATCTTCTCCGATTGTTACGAAATCAGGCGAACAAGTCTCTTCGATTCCCGTCAGGAAAGGCACGCTAGTTGATCTCGCTGTTAGCGTATACAATCGGTGAGGCGTCCTTGGCACCAAGATGGTAGCTGCGCTCACGGCTTCAGGCTTCCGGAGATCTGGGGCGCAGACCCAAATGGGTTCAACCCGGAACGTTTCTTGGACATTGATAAATCTAATCGTCCAAACGTTGGTGTTTTCGGTAATTCGTGAGTATTATCGTGCTCTTTTGAGCGGTTTGAAATTACGGTCCTGTAACGCAGGTTGACATTCTGTGAGCACCATCCATTTCTTCCCATCTGTGTTCCGACCTACAGCTTTGCTTCGTAGCGAGCGGCGCGGGTACATGTATTGGATGGCGATTCGCGTGAGCCTTTTTTACGCATATAGTCTCTTAATCACGAGCGTCCTCCACAGCGTCTTTGAGATGCAGACTATATCGTCGCACTCCTCGAGAATTTTGAATTTTCCCTGCCCCCCTCAAACCAAGAAGACGCGAATCTATCGCAAGCCAGCCGGCGGTCTGATGACGCCTATGGTGGAGGGTGGGCTCGGTCCATGGATGGGCCTTGTGGTGAAGTCTTTAGAGTGAAAGGAACAGATTGTTGTTGCAATGTGGATGTTACACTTCACGTACGGACTACCATTCTTGATCCTCCATCGTGTCTCATCTCGAAGCTACCACAACATGTTGATTCGACGTACTGTACTCTTCTGGTAGCTTCCGAATCGTCTACTCTACTCATATAGTACCAATGAGCTCTAAGCTCGACCTATGGTACTATTCAATCGCTTTCTCGTATAAGGGCCGGCCCGGGGTAGCGGGTACCAGTGCTAGTATGTTCCTCGATTTGCTCCCAAGTCCTAAAATGCGGCATCTCATTTCCTCAGGCCTCAGGGTGTACGTTGCCTAACTCGATTCTATCCCCATGAACGTCGTTATGCGCCGTGGGCGAGTCTGTCGCCGATATGTTTCAAGTCCCCCCCATCAGCGACGACAATCTCTAGCTTAGTACGAGCCGTGCAATTCGAATCGGCTTCGATAAAAGTCTAGCTCGGCTCATGCTTCGTTAAAAAACCGCAGCAACGAACGGCTCGGAGAAGTATCGAAAGATCTCCCCGCTGTTGTTGCCCAACGCGGGCATCACGAATTCCTATTGCATCGCTCGCACCACTCCCCATAATTCCCTTCAAGTTCCCTTCTGGCCAGCTCAGCCCCAATTCACCCAACAGTCAACCGCACGCTCAAACAGGTCGTATAAGGGTCCAGCAGCGCAGAGACGGTTCCAAAGAACCACCACAAACCCAGCACAACAAATGAGAAGCACTTGATGAAGCCTTCGTCTCAGTGCTAGTGGTTCTACCCCAATCTGCACACTGCTCATGCATTCCACGGGCCATCTCACAATCCTTTGCGGGACAATATGTGCACGGAGTCCTTACCTGCCTCTCAAGTCTCGACCTGCGGGACGCGCTGGACGTGCGCACCCACGGGTGGATGCATGTCGCTTGGATTTTACTGCCTACCATGAATTCCCACTTCTGGAGCTGCTGTGTCGGCGTTGAGCGTCTCTCCCCTGAGACTGGAGGGGCTAAAAAAACTCGTCTCGATGGCTTGTGTCGGCCTGACTTCAACTCGAGTAAAGTGAGTTGAAAAGCTCGGCGTTGATGACTAGAACCCCGTTCCTCGCATAACAAACGACCATTCTGCCTGGCAAGCTTCGTATACCGTCCGCAGAACACGCCGGCGTCTAGGAGCATGAGGGAAAAGTGAGGTAGCAATGAAAGAATAATAAGCAACAGGCCTTCGACTCCTCCGCCCGCAGCGGTAGGGTGTCTATTTGCTGGCAGACCCTGAGCGTGGCGTAACAGGTGAGTTTGGAGGGAAGTACACGCCGGAGTAGCGCTTACTGGAGTGTCACAACTCATGTACCCAGTGGTGAGATCGCAAAAGTAGAATCGTCTACAGCTGCATCTTTCACCCACACATGCTTCCTAGAATGTAATTCCTTGGCGCTGCCGTGACGATCGGAGGCAATTCCAGACTCGCAAAGTAGGTGTGGTAGGTAGCGCTGGGAATTGGTGAGTGAGAGCGATATCTAGTGCACGGAGGTCATATTCATCCAAGTCACTTCGAAAGCGGGCCTCAGAAGAATCAGAGGATAGATCGAAGAATTCGATGAGATTCACTGAGATCTCCGCTCTCCGCTGTCTCTGTTTGAACATGCGATATCCGCAAAGAGAGAATGGAGGGCGGGGATCCTGGCTGAAGGAAGCAGGGATTGTAAACTCGACTTCCAAAGGTGAGATATATAAACAATGCACAAATCCTTGGCATTATCAAGAACGCCACCATCGTGGTTCATGCAAGGCAACTGTCAGGTGAGTCGACGGAGATGAGGAACACGTGGAAGATGTAGATATTTTTCGTAAGTGGGACATCTATTGCAACCACTGGCACGGATACGCTCTCAGGTTCCCTCGGCCGCGCTTAGCTACGAAACTGTTACAGGGTGTCTAGATCGGTCCTGTCGATTTCCCGAGGTTACCGGTTACCTCTCGTAAGCCGCAGCTGCAGCTTCATGATCGTGCCGTAGTAACTATCGTAATGTTCGAGATTAACACGCACGCCGTCCATTTCCGGCAACTCCCAAGCCGTTGGAGCTAGCGTGGGTCGAGGATCCAACGAGACACCACCCTTTGGACTACATGGCCTTGGCGAGGATTGCCGGGATCTGCTAGACCTTGGGCGATCCTTGCCAATCGTTGTTTCCTGCCTAACTCGTGGCGCCTGCGTGGCATTCAGCGTGACCGACGGTATCTGACTTGTGACTGCTCGCCATTCATTTCAAGTTCGATTTCATCCACATATCAGTATCGAACCGCGGGTCACACAACGACGAAACGTGCACGCCTCCCAGTTCCCGTAAACAGGGCATACCGTCAATGTCTTTTTTGCATGCAAACTTCCGTCGTGTGACAGCTCATATCCATGGATTCTTTGTCTTATATCCCAGCGAATCCGTGATCCCGAGCTCAGCTGCCATATTGAGTTGCCGGATTTCCCCATGTTTCGAAGTTAGGTGACTTCGGAGAATCGTGGCGTTAACGGCATTAGCGTCCAACTGGACATGGTCTGTGGGTCACACCCATTGACGCCTTATCCCCGTGGCGTTGCAACCCCAAATATGCCACCTCTTCGCCATGAGTGAGATTCTAGACCTGCCTTCGGGCACCGTCCATGTCCATGGGGATTCGGATTGCCTTTTCCTGACGCTCTGGTGTGCACGTACCTCTCCACTTTTCCAAACGCCTCGTCCACTGGCAAGGCCTCGTCCGTTGTGGTCACGGCCCATCCTACACGCATTGACGTCATGATTCTCGGCACTACCGCACGTCATTCGAACTGAACTAGAATTATGCCATGAATGGGTCATGTTACAATCGCGTCTATTGGGATGTGATACAAGTGAAAACAATCTAGTACGTGAGTCCGAAAAAAAAAATATAGTGAGGTCCGAAATCGTAACTGTCCGAGTCCACGATCCGAGTGCAAGTACGATACATGTTGGTCCGTCCATATGGTAAGATACGCCTGTCCGTGGAAGTGATACCACGCTGCATTTCAGAAATGATGGGACGGTGGTGGCTTTGCGAGCGTTCGACAAGTTATCCCGCCAGTTGTACATGATCTATTCTGGAATTGTGCACTCGAAAATCAAATTCCAGTTAAATGGTGAGATCATGGCGGTGTCACGTACGGAAGCGTTACTGTTGCAGGTTGTCCGTCCTCGACTTTGATCACGATAATATGGGAGTTCTGATTACAGGGCATTTCAGCATCGGTCGAGAGCGATCCTCCCCTAAGACGTACGTCACTCAATACGTTGATAGCTCTTACAGACCCATGCTTGAGTTGCCCCCGAGCATCCCACCATTGAACACGGCTGCCAATCTACAGCGACTTGTCAGAAATCACGAAACGCGTGACGAAATATCTGAGCTGACCTGAGGCGGGTGGTTCATAACCAAAACAAATGGGCCTAGGAGTTGGTAGTTGGCTCTGGGGCCTGAAGACCAGACCAGTTCTGAACTCGGACTCCTTTTATAAAGAACGAAGCCGACTGCATCAGAGAAGAGTAAAGGCGCACGATCGCATATATATGTTGCATCCGCACGCACCCATTGACCTTCTGATAACTCGGGCTCGCCTTCACCGACTGGGGGAGACGAGCCAAATGTCTGTACGAAAAGACCCTGATTCTGATGAATAGCTCTGGAGGGACTGGGACGGTTTCATTGCATTTGGATGGGGGTTCGCATCAAGGATGACTGAATACAGCTGTATATGGCTGAGCTATGACCTCGTGATCACGAGAACTGAGATGGATGCTCATGATGCGGCGGGAGATGAAAAAATCGTGTCCAAGTATACCAAAGTCGAGGCCCTCGAAGCATGGATTGGGAACCAGGGCCGATTGTGCGTGGCAAGAACTATGTTGTTGTTACCGAAGGTACAAGGGGTGGGGTCGGTACACGTAATCCAAACGCGAGGCCTCCAAACAACCACGATGCCACAAGGGCGAGGCTTCAATGAATCGAGATGGGCCGGAGTGGAAACAGAGCAGACTTTCAGGGAAGGCGGAAGGGAGCGTCGAGAATCAGTGCTGGCGCGCCGCGCGCGCTCAGTTGAAGCGTGGATAGAAATTTTTCCCACTGACACGGCTCGCGGTGGTACATGTAAGACCGCGGCGGAGCACGATCGTAGATGACAGCGAGAGACAGGAAATATAGCGACTCGAACCGGAAATGAATAAATCAAGCAGGTCGTCGGCCCGGTGTCAATATGGTCAATACACTGTCAAACAACCTTTCCCTCTCTCCTCCCCCTTGTGTTGACCCCCCTCGGACCCTTCTGTCTATACGATCCCACTTCACCTCCTCACGAGCTGAGAAACAGCTACACACTTTCAGCAACGTGTCAGCAGAACGATGGACTGCATCACAGCAACAAAAAAGCGTCTAGCTATCCACTATTTGCCATGGATCCATTAGTGCCCTCCATGCTACTCCAATGGTCGCTTAGGGTTAGTCTCGCCTGTCAAAACATACACCACTTCGGCTGAATGCACAGTCCCATACTCAGGAGTCAGCACGGTGCCCTTGTAAAATCTTCTCGAGTTTGAACTCGTTCCTGCGAGAGGTCGACCAGATCTTCGCGCCGGTGTCCGACGAGCATGTAGCAAGATCTCCGTCTTAGACGAAAGTCAATGAAGAAGCTAAGCTGGCCACGACCTCAAAGTCGGGACGAAGTAAGCAACGCGTTCGGTACTGATTGCGCCTGAAATTTTGTGACAGCTTGACAATGCGCTATGCCCTCTTCGTTTATCTTCCATACATAACACTTGCCAGGGACAATAAATTCTTACATATTCGCAGCACCCAGATCGTATCATATTGGAGCGTCTCCAGCTGCAGTGGTGTCTTGGGCTCCAAATCAGAAGGAGGGTGGTGCGTGCAGGTGCTTTTTTCTAGACGAATTCCATTTCTTAGTCCGATCGCAGGAAATGTGCACCCCTTTGGTTTGGAGGAACGCAAACATCATTGGCTAAGTATACGGCAGGTTACCACTCTCGTGACAATGAGCAAAAAATCTAAGAGCGATCGGATGCCTCGTTGTACTTGTGGCTTAAGTGCGTGTTTAAGTGATTGATCGGTTCACGTTACTGTATTGAATGATCCCGCATACTCTATATGACGCCGAAGAGTGGTAATCTATGACCTGTGATACTCGGCAATGCTCCTTCCATGCCTTGTTAACCAACTACCGAGAGATCGTACCAGAACCTTCCATGTGGAGACCAGGTGCTATTGCTCCTCATACTAGCCGTGTCGAGTCTCCACGCTGCACTCCGTTGGGGTTAGCACTTATGCAATCCGATTCCGTGCCGTGGATCGTCACACGGCTTGACCACGCCGCCTCAGTGCTGCGTCCTTACGTATAGCACACTTTCCTTTAGATAGCGAACGTCTGTATCTCTGACATACGCAGCGGTGTGCAGGGTCCTGCGCATCGTCAGTCACTTGGTCGACACACGTAGCGGTATAACAGAATTCGCTAAGCGATATCACCCGTGCTTACAGGATCTCCTCTACGGGATCTAGAAATGAAAGCGACGAACCAAACCAAAGAATGTGTTTGTAGAATATGGGTGCGCGAGGGGGTTAAATAAGCGCTTTTGATTACCCTGGGTCCTCATGTAGGCTCTCGCCGACACGTTGTTGCTGCAAGAAAAAAACGTCGTCGACACCGCTACCCGGATGACAAGTGAAGGTGGTCTTCAACACCGTGACGCAAGAACAGAACCTCATCCCCCCCCCTCCCATATCGACCCCGGTTTGGTACACTGAGACCTACCCTTTTACAAATCCATAGCAGCCTCGTGACGCGCTTCGGGTGGGTGAAGAGTCAGGATAAATTGCGGGGACAACTGTTAGTGGAGGCCATCAGTGAAAGCTGCAAAACTTCAAGACTTTGACCACCAATTTACATCAGTCAAATATAAAGTAAGACGTCGTGATTTCAAAGTACAGACTGAACTCGCACAGACCCTTGCTACGTTCACGGTCTACGAGGAAGTATGATAGATTAGAGTAAACGTGTTATGCCCAATAGTATGGTCCATGGAGTCTGTCCAACAAAGACCCAACAGGATAATCCCCGCTGCCGATGCCGTGGGAGCTCACGCTAAAAGTAGCCCAGTCCAGGCCATGATGCAACGATGTCTCATCATAATACATCCACTCGACCATAAGGATGGGGAGACATGCCTACCACCCACTCGGGATCTTCAGGAAGCGTAATAATTTTCCTGGGGTGTGACTGGGGCGGCATCAAGCCGTTCAGAAACGTTGGAACCAATAAATACCAGTTGTAGCAGGAAATTGCACGTACCAGAGAGCAGTCAGTGCTGGTGTCGTCACATTGACTATGATCTAGGTTCCCCGGTCGAGAAACGGAATAAAGCGGGAGTATATCACCCTTTGAATCTTGCGGCCGCGGCTCAGGTATGGCAGAACCGGGAGATGTTATTGTGGTGGCGCGAACCCTTTTGGAAGCCGGGAGGGAGGCACTGATGTCATGTACGCATGACCGGCGGTCACGGAAGTAGATGCGATTGTTGAGGCTCGCCAAGAGGGTGTTGGAGTATCTGGCATATTTATCGGCGATTTGGCTGGTACATGGTGTATAATGCGTCGCTCACATTTTCCCGATAACCGCGGTTCTTTTGCTACATCAGACGTGAAGGTGCACAGCGATGGGCCATAAGAACGTACATGTACACATAATATAACTCATTCTGTGATTGAGGTGATGGTCAGTATATTAATCACAGCATTTCTCAGGCAAGCGTACGGGGAAGGCGGCATAAAGCACAAGGGCAGTGATGGCCATGGCAGCTAAAGAAGGTTAAATACACGTCCGTATGAGATTTTCAGGGACAGAGGTACCAGTAAGAGCGTTTGTCTCAATGGTAAGCCTTACCACACGGGCTAACACGAAGTTGGAGAAGTCGCTACTTGCCTTTCTGAGCTGTCCGAAAGTATCTCACTCAACGCAGTAAAGAACCAAGTAACGGGATGCCGTACCTGCAGCGTCATCGCCGCCGCGATCAGAATGTCCGCAAGGGCACTCGGTATCGACCATAACTAAGACGACAATCATGTTTGAGGTGTAGCCGCTTCGATCGAAAGAGGGCGCATACATATAGGCCTGCCTTGGAAAGCACATACTTCCCGACCTTGAGCGACTAAATGCTGTGTATGACCAAAGGTTTCAATGAAAGTGTGTATAGTACTGACTGTGATGCCCAACCATGTCGCTGCAACTGCTTGAGTCACCGCACACTGCATTCAGGAAAACGTCAGGGGCGTGGAGAATACAAGCACGGAGAAGAGCAGGAATACATACGATGGCGATGACACCACATAACCACAACGACCGTTTGTTCAGGACCCAAATTCGATAACAGAAGTACCCTTGAACGACGAGCGAAATAATTGCGTTGATGATGGCGATGTCTATGGGGGCGAAATGGGAGTGCGCGAAGCGTTCTACATTGCCAAATCCGGCAATGAACCAATAGTACATATCAGCCCCAGTCAGCGCAGTTTGTGCGGTCTCCAGCACGAAGACGAAATAAGCTGCTCAAAGTTTGTCTTGACCTCACAGAGCTTCCGAGGAATGTCGAAGACCAACCTAGAAATTTTGCAGATCGTCCATCTGTTGGAAAATTGTAGCTATATACATCTGAACGTGGATAAGTGGAATAAGCTGAGTTTTCGAGGGATGTCCTCTTACAGATCTGGACGCAGAGAATGCCGTAGAGCGTCCAGTTGAATAGGGGGCCGAAGAGCTGTAGGCATTGTTGAGGATATCAGGTACGTTGACAGCAGAACGACGCCAAACACACAAGAGGGGAAGCTCTGTGAAAATATCAGCACATTATGAGACTGCAGTGTCGCCGATCTTACGCTTTGATGACGTCCGTGGAAGCAGATGGAAACTCTGAGGAGCCAGCCATTGACGTCAAGAAGTGGATGGGGAAAACGAGCGGTTCAAGCTGGAACTGTGGAGTCGCGCTGGGCCAGGAGGACCTTTATAATCCGTTTTTTGAATCGTAAGTGCGAACGAGATTAGGACGCCAAGTTGAATGTGGCTGAGGTGTCATAGGAAACCTCTCACCGACCAATCAGCTTCGTTCATGGCCATGAGACAGGGCCAAGTGTGAATCAGAAGCGTGCAGCTTCTTCCCAGAAAGATAAAGTCCATGCTAGTGCAAGCGACAGTTATCGCTGTATGTCTGGAACCCGTGACCGCATTTTTCCCATCAGGGATGGGGCACGACCCCGAACGTTCGATAACTAGAGCGCCAGCGCCGCCAAGAGTAGGAAATCGTTGATAGTACTTGATACATGTGGGTTTGCATCAAAAGAGGGCGTAACCTAGTTGTATTTCATGATCCTCCTGTACGTCGCTTGTGCGTGACTCGCTACCCCATCGTTAGGGACGACTCGGAATGGGCGTTGTTGTTTTTGTTTTTGGACAATATTTATTCCGGGACAGTACTGGGTACAAGACCGGTCTTCTCGGGATGGGCGTTTGAGCCGCATATGCCACTGACATGCGCCGCTACTGTAGTTCCTGAAAGTCGCAGTGGTAGTGGCCTGACGTGGTCGTTCAGACGACATCCCTACAGTATACCCGGGCCGGCGTCACCCGAACATCAACGCATCAATATGCATCAATATTGGTACCTGACACGACGCCGTGACTTGAGCTTGATCACCGATACCTTTCTAGTCGTTACTACGAGTTCCAACCTTGTTCTGGAGCTACTTTCGCTACTTCTATTCACAGTGTAGAGATCCTTCTCCTGCAGGTGTGGGGAACTTCTCAAGACAGTCGAACATGAATGCTGGTAAGTAGCCAGTTATACGACTAGTCACTATGTGCGCACGCACCCATATTCAGCGGTTTACAATCCCTGTGCTATCACCAAGATCGACCGTACCTTTCTTGTGGATGCTGTGTAATCAGTGAACTCTCGGGACGTTCGCGCTGCTCCATTTTATCGAATGCTCTCGGCGGTGACAACCAGACTGTAGCCTTCAGAGGTCCCTGGCTAATTAGACCTATTAGGGCTCTCCGTGGACCTTCTGGCATGAGTCTCCCTAAGAGCTCCGTTGATATCGGTCCTGTTTATCGTTAAAGTAGTTCTCCTTATTCTTTCTTCCCTCCGTTGCCACTGATCAGCTTGGCAGTCCAGTCTTGCTCACGGTGTCCATGGTCGGATCATACCGTCGGAACAGCGGCGGCGCGGTTGCGTGGCCCGTCTTTGCGGCCTTGTGATTAACGTTCAAACTATTGTTATCCCCTTGGCCATCGACCCACCTCCCGTCTCGATATTCCTGATCTCTCATTTATCCCTCGACGTCATGATTATGTTTGCTTCATGACAAAAATCAAGTGATTCCAGGGATCCGGTAGTGCATGATCAAGCATCATGTATCTGTCCATGAACCATTATACAATGAACCAGATCTGGAAGCACAGCTGTCACAAGCCATGCCCCTCAAACGGAATTTGCTTAAGATTGGCTTAGCGCCGACTTTCAACATTCAAACGTGGTCAGATTACTGTAGTGCCAGATGACAGGCCCATAATTCTCACGCTTCAGGCCGTTTTTTTCATTACCCTACCTTTGGTCCTGCCAGTGATAGATGGCCAGGAAAGTACTTTCTTCGTGTCCCCTGTTCGTAACATCAAATGTTGCCGTAAAGACAACAACAAGAGAGCTAATTCTGATCTCAGGGCACAATTGTTTCACCGTGACTACTCTTCTCAACACCGCGAGTTCTAACTTGAACGTCAGATTGTCTACTATGGCCAAGCGGTGAACTCACCTGTTTTAGATGTCTTCTTTTGACTGGGGTAATAAATATATACTTCTGCGGCGCTCTACTCACGGCCTTTTAAGCGAGTCGCGGAACCCGGATAATGCTGTGCCATCCACCCTGAGCTAGATATTCTTCTGGGGTGGTAGGGATCATATATCTCCTTCGACCCTCCTCGCCACAGTCGACGCGGCCGCTATGATCTCACGTTGCAGATGACAGCGATGTGTTGTTGTATTTTGGGGGGGACCACCTCCGCTGAACGTACGATCATAACCACATTTCTATTACAGCGAAACCGAGTTCTGAGAATCAGAGTCTAACAAATTGTCTGTTCGACACGGCGCAATGTAAGGGTAGACTGCAGCATGGGTCCAATGTGACTCCGACCGGGTCTGCGAGGCTATAGCTGGAGTTCTGCTAGCGCGCCTTGTGTCGTCCTTTTACGTCCCTTTCCCTTCACTACTCCACCTTGGTCCTTGTTCGTGTCTATGTATGTTTTCTCGAGCTTCGAGAGGAGTTCATCCACATCTCCAGGGAGTGTGCTAATAATCTCACGCATCTTGTTCGCTTCGGAGATCAAAGACATGTCAGTCTCCCACGAAGGCACGACACGGAACTGGATCATACTGCGTTCTTTGACTTGTTGCTGAAAGGCAACACGCCGCTCCTCGAGACGAGTATACGCCGCCTGGAGCTGCTCGAACAATTCTCGAGTCTCTTCCTGATCACGCTTAGAGTCAAACGATGCACACAAGATGGGGTTATAGCGGTAGAAGCACCTCAATTTTCGCGTAGGCAGCATCAAACGCAGCGCTTCGGCGAGAGCCCTTCTCAAAGCGCTTGCACACATCGTCAAATCCGAGTAGCCCGGTGATAAAATTGCGGCCTGGCGCGGGACGCGCGTTTCGGCCATGATTCAAGACTGGAAGGAGCGCGAGGATAATATCTTCGTCCAGCTCGTGCGAAGCACCCGCAAACGCCTGTTTGAGCGCCTGGAAGATCTGTTCTTGGTTGTATTCTCTACTCGCCTCGGGGTCAGCAAAAAGACATATTGAAAACGGAGTGGGTTCAAGTACGGGGAGCCCAGCGTCTCCACGAGAGTGGCCTCGTCGTCCCACTCTGAGTCATCGCTACGGTGGTCTGTGTCATCCTCGTCCGAGCTCCCGTTGTTGCCGTCCCCTGCGCCATTTTCCCCGTACAATAGTGAGCGATACATATCTTCCAAGTCGTCTTCACGGTCGCGTCTCATGTCGTTATTCTGTTGCAGGTGGACGCGTCGCTTGTGGCGGGGATTGCAGCTTTTCGGGGGTGTATGCGCATATATGCGTGCCAAATGTGCTTTATGAGTGCCGTGGTGTATACCCGAAGTACGTTTGTAGCGTGTCATCGTGGGGCTATGGAATGGGCTCTGGTTTCGAGCGACTGTGTGCGATCGGTTTTTAACCTCCGGTTTTCGGGCCGGTGTACATGAAAGGGACATTGCATTCCTTTTCGGTGAAGCTTTTCGGTGAGGCAGGATACTAGCAGGAAAATCATTGTGTATGTATTATTCTTGTGGTCGTCATTACATTCACTGCACTTTCTGTGGGCGGTTCAGTGACACAGAGAAGGTACGGGCATGGAGGCTACACGAGCGGCAACCTCTGTATATCCCAATGGCGACAATACATTTTGGTTGCTGATGCATGCAGTATAACCAAAGACAGTCATTCGCGGCTGCTAGCTAGTAGACCTGCGTTCGTAATCGAAAATTGTGTGGATACTATGATTTACATGCGCCCGTTTTGTGCCCTGCTCAGATTTTCTTAAGGCATCGGCATGGCGCGTGTATACTTCAGTCATCGCCTGTAAGACCGTAGTCCTCGTGGATCTGACGGATGGTTGTCTGCTTATGGGCCGCAAGCTGCATATATGCGCGCATTCGAGGGCTTGGCACATTGCGCATAAAAATTACGTACCTTCCCTATTATGATCTGTGTGAAGTAGTGGGTAAGTAATTGCGCTCATAAAATCGGTGTAGCACCTGGGCAGCGTCCTTGGCTTCATTGTAACGGTGTAGAAGCTTGATGTGTTGCGAAACGATCTGCTGAGCGTCTTCCCCGGGACTGTGAGAGTGTGTCATTTATGGCACATATAGGATATAATTTATCACTGTGTTCACCCTAATTCTTTCTGCAGCTCTGCGATCTCTGATTCGAGTTCCAGTATGCGTGCTTCCCGTTCCTAAGCAAAGGCCCTATTCAGTCTGTAACAGGTAATAGAGTTGAGAAGAGGCGTACCTTGACAGATGTGCGAGCGTGCATGTTCAGAAATGGGGTGTTTGGGGTTTTTCTCGCTAGTCAAGTTGCTTAATACAACGCACGCGACGAATTACTTAATACACACGTGATCAGACCTCCTGAGCGCGTGATATGAGGGCCCGAAGTAGACCGGTGACCGTCTGTAATCAGCTCATCGCACAAAAACGTCAGAGCGCAGTGCGCTAATCTACACAAAGCGTTTTTTTTTCTCAGACAACAGTAACTTGGTGTAATGAGTCTTGACTATATCAACAAGTTCGTACGTCCCCCGGAAGTGATATAGCGTACACACAACAACCAAACATCAACTAAACTCAGTCCTGGCCGAACCAGCGAACCAACACTGCTCGCGACTCATGCAATAAAGCTAAATGTAGAGTGGGCACAATTGGTCTCGCGATGACACCCCGGCGCTCTGAAGTCAATTACTCGCAGGACGGGAATGGGAGATGGGAATAAGGGGGCTATTTGGCATAAATTTGCGGTCGAAGTTGATCGATCGTTGATCCACCCCCCTGGAGGTCTCTCTCGCCTCCGACATGTTTCGCTCCGCTGGACTGGGTCTGCTCGTTTTACTTTGGAGTATAGGATCTATTGGACACACTTTCAAATCCTTCATACTGCGTTACCTTCTTTGTTGGCCGCACGTTCTCCGAGACCTGAGGCGTATTTGGTCGTTGTGCTCCCGGACTACTCCCAAGGATGTAACAAAGAAAAGGGGTCAGGCAAGGCCATCGTTCCCCGGGGCTTTGGGGGTGTGTGAAGGATATGGTGTAATTGATGCCAGCCATGATTTCAACAGAGCGGGTGAGCCACACTTAGCGGGAAGGTTGGTTCTAGGTACCATCATGGAGCAGCTGCAAAGCCCGCTTGTCAGTCCTTCCTTGTCGCATGCACCTTCACTGGATGGCTCCCCACGACTCTCCAACAGACGGCTCTCCGTACGCAGTATTACTCCTTCCATCACCGGTTTGTATAACACGGACAACATACAATCGCCTGTCCGTCGTCGTTCGAATACTGTGACCCCTCTTACTTTGACGCACTCACGTGTAACCTTGACGCGATTCGCTGGAGCTCGCCCCCGGTCGCCGTCGCCGTCCGCGTCATTTCCACCTCGATCTCGACCTCCGAGCCCGAGCCCGATTCCATTTCAATTCCTGCCCCAGTCCAGTACACAGGAGATTCCCGAATTCATGGATGAAGGATCTCGTTGAAGCTCGTTAAATATCGTGGTCTCCCCACCCCAAAGGCCACAGTCCATAGAACTTGATAGTCAACGTACGCACCTTCGACGTTCTCTAGTCCCCCCTTTACAGGGGCATTTTCCTCAGTCCTTAATCACCGAATTAGAACACTCCACACAGGACCTATCAGACCCAAGAAATTTTGGTTCACCATATTTGACCCATGGAAACTCCCACCACCGTGGAAGTCCATCCGACGCCCTGACACCCCTCTCGCTATGTCCACCCACATTTCTCCGTCCCTACGCCTTGCAGGTATCTGCCGCCGTATCCATTCCGGTTGCACTGGCAGGCGCATCAGAGATTGGGCCTGATGGAAAGACACGTAATATAAGACTCATGCATTCCGAACAGGTATCTCGTTATGTGAATAAAGGCGATGTGTGAGTCCTTTCTGCAATGTATCCAAGTACTACTGGCGTTACATCTTAGCAGGTCGCCAGTGAATAGCGATTATCGTTTACGTCCTATGGAAGTTGATCTACCTCAATAGTAATCGGTTTTTTATATGGTCACTGACCATTTGAAGGCTCACAGAATCCTTCCATTCCAGGTCATCCGCAAAATGTCCAAAGGGTTGGACACCTGTGATGCATCCCGGGGGCGCAGTTTATTTTTATCGCGCCAAACAGGTAAATTGGTTTTTCATCTCCATCACCTCGCATCTCATTTCGATCCTATAAAGAGAATATTTACCAACATGTACATGTACGACTCCATTCTGAGCGCCGAAATCCACGCATTCGTTGCACATTTGGACAGTGAACGCAGTACCCCCCCCCCCCCCCCCCGAGCTCCCTACAGATGACTACGATCTCGTTTTAGACACCTTCACGACGAGGAACAATGAAACCATCCTGGCTTACTACTACGTCAATCACAACACCAAATTGTTGTTCTGGTTGCACGATTATGAATGCGGAGATAGTCTGTTACGCGAGGTGCGTGGGGTGCAGGAAGCGAGTCATGTCAGTGCGTATTTTTTCAGCTCATCGGTCAATGCTGTTTGACAATGATATGATCTATTCCAGAGCTTCGACTCGAATCACTCTATTGGTGAGACTTCAACATCACTATTTGCGTTCATACTAGTAACAATACTCGTGTCAAAACGAAGGGTACATTGGTCACTTTACCCTACTGGTCCCAACTGGCGTAGGTTCCCTGAGGAGGCGTCGAATGAATTACTCGGAGCTCTGATAAGCAGTGGTATTGGTAAGCAGTTCGTTCCTTCACTTTCAAGTTCCTGGTGTGTGCTGAAGTCTCATAGACTCCTTGACCTCCAAAGTTTCGACTCACCATTCACCGTAGCTGAAATGGAATCATGCGTGACTTCATTAAAGAGGCCAAAAGCAAGTCCGGCTTGAAGTCCAGTTTTTTTATCTTAAGGACTCGCGATGGTAACCCCAGCATAACGCAGGTCTCGGGACAGAGAACCCTCACGTAATATCGTCCGTAGGTAATAAAGGGTTGTTTCGATTCGTAGACCCTGAAACACTTACCTTCTCCTTCCCAGCACGGTTGCTCTTTTTATGGTATGTCTCTCTTCTCATATGCCCTCCTCTCCTAAACAGTCATATGTTTAGCCCATTGGAGGTTTCTGCACTTTCATGGGCAAAAAACTTCTCGTCAGGATCGCTACAAAAGTATCTACGAGGGCGACTAGCGCAAGCGCACGATACTTATTCGAATATTCTCCCCAATATTGTTCTTCTTCCTGGATGCTTATTTACGGGAACTCAGAAACCGTGGATGGACAAAATAATTGTGGAGGCCCTCTGGAAAGAGTCTACGCAAAGGCTGGTTTCGAATGGTCTGACACCGTTCTATATGTATGTCTATGATTGCCCCTTTCAGTACGACGACATGCGTTTGACAGTAGCGGATCTGACAGTCAACCGTGATGCTTACCGCAAATGTCGCGT
>JAKELG010000314.1:0-42815 GCA_021527035.1 Lactarius vividus | reverse complement strand
TGGCACGGGCTCTAGTGCGGCTAATATCCATGGCGTTTGGGTCACGTGCCTTGTTAAGGGCTTGGACCCACTGGTCTCGGGTGTGACCTCCTCGCTTCTCATTTTGTTGGTTGCGCGTAAGGCGGGGCTTCAGCATAAGATATTCAGCTTGCTGAAGCCGTGCCGCGTCTTTCCATTGATCCCATGTGACTGGGTGTTGGAAGCGTATAGCGTTGATTACGAGATTGTCAGGGAGTCCCGCTTGGAATTTTTCGATGACATTGGCTTCATCTGGATTATAGCCAGCTTTTGTCGTGAGGTTTTGGAATTTAGCGATGTATGTGTCGATGTCTTTGCCAATCATCTTTAGCTTATCGATGTCTTGGCGTGCTCTGGTTCGTTCGGTGGTGTCGGTGTAGGCGTTCGTGAACCGGTTGAGGACCGTGTTCCATAAGTTCTCTTCATTGTGCAGTACTCCTCCTGCTACCTGGGTGTCTAGCCACGCGGTTTGCTCGTCTACCCAATCGTCTACCAGGTGTCCCCTCATATACGAGAGGAAGGTCATGGCTCGTGAATAGGGTACTGTGAGTTGGTCGACGGTGGGGTTCATTCCTCGATAAATTCGAAAGGATCGAAGAAAGTTTCGACTCTCCTCTCGATTTCCATCGAAGATGGGTGGCGGGTTGCCCCCAAGTTTGCCCCCTCCCAGTGCTGGTACTGCCCTGGGATGGGCCATGGGGATCGCACCTCCTCCGGGGGGACCACCGCCAGGGGCTCCTCCAGCTGGACCGCCTCCGCCGCCACCAGGGGCACTGCCGCCCGGTGGGCCTCCACCGCCACCATGTATGCCTCCACTAGGTCCAGCAGTTGGGCCACTGCTCGACCCCGTCGTCGGTTGGGCGGTAGAGCTATGAGCCGTTCCGCTCGCCTGAGCAGCCGGTCCACTTCCTGCAGCATATGTTCCTCCACCGCTCGGGCCAGAGATTCCTGCGGAAGTAAGGCTGGTGGCGACCTGAGTGTGGGTGGCCATCGTGGGCTGTACTGGGGTAAGGGTGGTTGATTCGTCTGGGTCGACGTTGATACCGGTGATGTTGGTTGACCCAAGGGGTCCTGCGCCGAACTGGGGAGGGACAGGTTTGTACGCGTACCACCGTCCTTGCTTTGGGTCGTAGTCAATGTAAGCCCAGATGCGAAGGTCATTGAAGTAATGGACTTGGTGGTATCTTTGGTTTGTTGCGTCGAAGATGAAATATCCCTCTTGGTTGTTGATTTCTTCCCAAACGACTGCACCCTTTTCGTGGTCGGAGAGCTCGTCGGTTGAATACCGATCGATGTACTGCTTCTGAAATTTCGTGCGACTCCTACTAGTCGCCAGGGTTGCGAGACTTGACTTAATGTAACGTTACCACAGGAACGTTATGTGCGACGTGCATGTCACTAAGTCGTTCAGAGCCGAGGTAACGGGACGTGAGACAGTCGGTCAAGACTGAGTTCGATGATGAATAAGCACCCCACGGTCTCCTCAGACACGCGGATGATAGTCGGGGATTCTGGGGTTCAAGCGC
This sequence comes from Lactarius vividus, assembly GCA_021527035.1. Classification (NCBI taxonomy): domain Eukaryota; kingdom Fungi; phylum Basidiomycota; class Agaricomycetes; order Russulales; family Russulaceae; genus Lactarius; species Lactarius vividus. The sequence continues at coordinate 41,271 of JAKELG010000314.1, read as the reverse complement.
AAAGGCGAACCAAAGTCGTGCTCAAGCGAAAAGGCGAGCGTAAAGTCGTTCGTGGATTGACAACGATGTGGTATTACACAAGAAGTCAAGTCTACCGTACAAGCTAGGTAGCGTGCGACTTATATACCAGTACAGGATGTTTGTACGCAACAAACATATGGTGCAATATCAGGACTCTGAGTAAAAATGGAACAAAGGCGCAACTATAGTAAGAAGCATGGTGATTGCGCGGGGTCATGTGCGAGTCAGCTGAGCCCGGAGCGCCGTGAACTTTGATATACAGGGAAGGGAGCGTAAAGACGTATCGTGCGGTGAAGAGATTAGCCAAAACGGTTGGGCACGTGAGGAGCTGGGGGCGTATCAAGGTGGGGTAAGGGCATAAGAAGTAAAGAACGGAAGCATCCAAAGGAATAAGAAGGAAAATCGTGACATAATCGCCGACTTCTATCGCCGACACCCAACGGCCGATGGAGCGGGGAGAAAACTATAAGAAGACAGGGAACAAAGGACGATCCCCATATCCCTGCCCATCATGACAACCCCCATTCCCCACGACACTATCCCAGCAACTGACCGACCTCACCCTCCATCCACTCTCATCCTCGAGAGGCTCACCGTCCCTTTGCAGTCGGAAGGAATCCCCACCCCTTTCGTATCTCGAACCCCCCACTCCGTTGTCCCTTCATGACCCCCGACCCCTGTCCTCGCCATTGCCCTTAAAGTCTCCCCCACTAGTCCTACACCCCCACCCTCCTCTCCACCACCACTGGAACCCAGCGTAGCTCCACTCCTCGAAGCGCCCCCAGTGTTACGCTCCATAGGGCACACTTCGGGAGATCGCACTCGACCGGTCTTCAAGGGGTCCTTAACGACTTCGGGTATACCCGCTCTTGTTCTGTCGCTCGAGCTAGCGCTTGCTGCCGTTCTTGGCCTTCGAGGATATGTCCGAAACGGACGATCTGTAGGACTCGGATAGCAATGAAGAGGTAAAAGAAAAGAATGACTTCGCTCGTATGCGCTGAGCTTGCACACTCAACCAATCGGTCACGTGATGAGGAGGGAAGGGGGAATAACACCGCTGTAGCAGAGGGACTAACTCCGAGGTCTGCGTAGGGTACGGACGCCGCTGTAATGCTGGACTAACTCCGAGGGCACGTAGGGCAACAAGAAGAGGATGGATTGGGAGTAAGAGGAGACTGAGGACACTGCTAGACTAGTTGTACGGACAGTCCAAGAAGTCAAAGCTACCGTCTAAGGTCGCTTCTACCATCTACTTATACACATCCAGGGAGCTTTCAAGCTCAGCCCGGACTCCGACAATCAGTGCTAATCGTCCAATGGGAAAACATACAACACAAGGCGGAAACTGCGGAACTGCGGAAAACACCTGTCCAACGCCACTGATGGTGGCTGAAACATACAGTCCATGGGCGCATCAGGCCACAGGGACAAGGCACGGGAAAGTCAACACAAATACAGTAACGGATCACAAACCAGGCACAATCGATATCGCACGTTCTAATCCAGGCACAAGCTCATCTGGATTCTTCTGGTGTGTTCTAGGCCAGGTCACGTGCCAGGGTCATGTGACGGGCAATGACGTCATCCGGCGCTAATCTTCCGGACTTTGGGGTGGGTCTTGTGGGAACATATACTGGGTAGCCAGTATAGCTGCGCGCCGGTGCAGAGCGCGACTTTGATGGAACTTCCAGAGGCGTTCCCTAGCCTCGGCTTCTTCGGCCACTTGCGCTTCGGCGTCCAAAGGGTCTTTTGCGGGACTCCAGGCAACGAACTGTACTGGGGACGAATCTTCTGGGTCACGTGGTGGCGTGGTGGCGCGTTCTGGAGGGCCAAACGTAACACCCAGGTATCACACCAGTTGTCCCTATGTCACAGCTGGCCTCCGATCTCCCACATCCGTATTCGCTGACGCCCACCATACCCCCATGGCGACTTCGGCCCGATCCTCGCCTCGCATCGTTAGATGACGATGAGGAGCCGATCAACGAGGGGGATGACGAGGAATCAGACGACCCCGGCCTACCCTTCTTCCTTAACGCTAGAGACACCCTGTTCTTCTTCCCGATGATGATACCTCTGGAGGACAATGTCACGAAGGTCCAGGCAAAGTATATTTACTACCGCCAGGACTACCGTGAAATCGTTGGCACTTTAGGCCGAGGGAAGCCTTGTTACTGCCAAGAGGTCTACTTGTCGACGCCGCACCCCACCGCTATGCATCCCGCCATCTCACCTCACCAGCTCACTGTCTTTAGCCCGCAAGACCCACGTGCCGTCACAATCAACGAAGTGCTGAGCGAGCTCAAGAACCCCCACCTGTTGGCGGAGGTTGTAACGTTACCACAGGAACGTTATGTGCGACGTGCACATCACTAAGTCGTTCAGGCCGAGGTAACGGGACGTGAGTTAGCCGGTTAAGGCCAAGTTCGAGGATGAATAAGCACTACACGGTCTCCTCAGACACGCGAGTGGTAATCGGGAGTTCTGGGGGTTCAAGCGCAAAGGCGAACCAAAGTCGTGCTCAAGCGAAACAGCGAGCCAAAGTTGTTCGTGGATTAACAACGATGTGGTATTACACAAGAAGTCAAGTCTACCATACAAGCTAGGTATCGTGTGACTTATATACTAGTACAGGATGTTTGTTCGTAACAAACATATGGCACAACATGTGGAGTCCCGAGCAAAAGCAGAACAAAGGCGGAACCATAGTGGGAAACGTGGTGATTGCGCGGGGTCATGCGGGAGTCAGCTGAGACCGGAGCGCCGTGAACTTTGATATACAGGGAAGGGGGCGTAGAGGCGTATCGTGCGGCGAAGAGATCATGGGAAACGGTTGGGCGCGTGATGAGTTAGGGGCGTAACAAGATGGGGTATGGGAGTAAGAAGCAAGGAACGGAAGCGTCCATGGAAAATAGAAGGGAAAATCGTAACATTACCCCCCTGTCAGACCTGAAGTCGCCACGACTTCAGTCACTACCGACATAGTCGTATACGTCAGCACTGGGGTCGTTAGTCTCGTCGTCTCGGTCATCCACCGGGCATACATGTCGACGCAGGAACAAATACCTGCCACGCTCTCCACACCTCCTACATGCTTCATATTGTGGGCACTCAATCTCGTCGTGCCGCGCATCGAACCTCAGACACTTCCCGCACCAGCGGGGGCGCTCCGAGGGTTCCTCGAATGCCGGTGTAATGGGCGTGAGGCGGTGGATAAGGCAATTCTCGGAGGCATGAGCTCGACTCGCGCACCATGTACATACCCCCACTGGTGGTCGATTAGGACATTCATTCATCTTGTGACCTCGCTTCTTGCACAAGTAGCACTTGCGCCGTTTCTGAGTTCGGCTAGGTCCCTCCGCGAGGCGGGGCATTTCCAACGGCCCGCCCGGCCGTGGTACAAGGGGGAGTTCGGGAAAGTAATAACGAGGGTGTACAGGACGGGTAGTGAGTTCGACGAACTTGTCAGTGATGAGAGGAATAGCCCCAGCATACTGCATACGCTTCGTGATACCCTGAAGCTTTGCGTCTAGGTGGAACTGGTCCCTCGTGGCTTCTTGCTCCAGGCGCCTCAGGTCGGCCCGTCGCGCGTCCAAGGCGATCTTGTCTCCGAGGCACTGCCGCAACCTCGCGACCTCCGCGGATAAGCGGGGGTTTTTGAGCTCGCTCAATACCTCATTGATAGTGACTGCGCGAGGGTCCTGTGGGCTAAAGACCGCGAGTTGATGGGGGGAGATGGCAGGGTGCATAACCGAAGGTCGGGGCGTCGACAAGTAGACTTCCTGGCAGTAGCAGGGTTTTCCCTTCCCCAAGGTTCCGATAATCTCTCGATAGTCACGGCGGTAGTAAATATACCTCGCCAGGACTTTCGTGACATCGTCCTTGTTATGATTTTCCCTTCCGTTTCCCTTGGACGCTTCCGTTTCTTGCTTAATCACTCCCATACCCCACTTTGTTATGCCCATAGCTCATCATGCGCCCAACCGTTTCCCATGATCTCTTCGCTGTACGATACGCCCCTATGCCTCCTTCCTTGTATATCAGAGTTCACGGCGCTCCGGTCTCAGCTGACTCCCACATGACCCCGCGCAATCTTCACATTTCCTACTCTAGCTTCGCCTTTGTTCCGCTTTCGCTTAGGACTCCACGTATCGCGCCATATGTTTGTTACGTACAAACATCCCGTGTCAGTATATAAGTCGCACACTACCTAGCTTGTACGGTAGACTTGACTTCTTGTGTAAAACCACATCGTTGTCAATCCACGAACGACTTTGGCTCGCTGTTTCGCTTGAGCACGACTTTGGTTCGCCTTTGCGCTTGAACCCCAGAAATCCCCCGATTACCACTCACATGTCTGAGGAGGCCGTGCAGTGCTTATTCATCATCAAACTTGGCCTTAACCGGCTGACTCCCGTCCCGTTACCTCGGCCTGAACAACTTAGTGACGTGCACGTCGCACATAACGTTCCTGTGGTAACGTTACAGTCCTCGAGTGGGATCATGAGAGGGAAGTAGAACGGCGTGTCGGGGGCGTTTAGGAAGAAGGGTAAGCCAGGATTGTCCGACTCCTCATCATCCCCCTCATCAATCGGTTCCTCGTTGTCATCAAGAGATGCGAGCCGAGGGTCCGGTCATAGTTGACGAGGGGGAGCGGAGGGCGTCAGCGAGTAAGGGTGAGGTAATTCTGATGCTAGTTGTGCCATGGGGACGACCGGCGTGACACCCGGGGGAGCTTCTAGGAGTGGTGCCACCGCAGGTTCGAGCGGTGGTGGGGATGATGGTGGTGGTGTCGGACTGGTGGGAGAGATGTTGAGTGCGATGGCGAGGACGGGGGTCGGAGGTCGTGTGGGGAGAGCCGAATATGGTGTTCGAGATATGAAGGGAGTCGGGATCCCTTCGGACTGCGAGGGGACTGTGAGTCTTTCAAGGATTAGGGCAGACGGTGGACAGGGACGGTCGTTGGCTGGGGCAGTGTTAGAAGTGGGAGTCGTCATGGTAGGTGATGCGGTTTCGCCCCTTGTTCGTTCAGCTTTTATAACTTTCGTCCTGCTCCATCAGCTGTGGGGTTGCGGTGATAGAAGTCGGTGATGGCGTCCGGCGCGTGTTTGACGTGGTCAGCTGGCTCCCACGAGCTATCGCTCATGGGAAAGCCCTTCCACTTAACTAGGAATTGCAGTTTGCGCCCTCGCCCATGGAGTCGCGACCCCATGATCTGCTCCACTTCGAATTCTTCTTCTCCGTCCACGAGGTCAGGGGGGGGATGTGAGAAGTTCTCCCCATGCAGCTCCATCTCCTTATATGGCGTGAGGAGGTTCGCATGGAACACCGGGTGTATCTTCCACGTGGTTGGTAGCTCCAACTCGTATGTCACTGCCGATAAGGCCTTCTTGATTCGGAAGGGGCCATGACGTTTGGGGGCTAGCTTCGCAGTGGGGTAGAAGGTTTTCAGATTTGTCCCTTCCAGCCAGACCTGGGCTCCTTCGGCGTAGGGGATAAAGCGGCTTCTTCCCTTCTTTGCCATAAGTCCTTGCGCATGCTTGATGCAATCTTGTGCGTGCTGCCGCCTCGTGGTCATCTCGTCTAGGCGTTGGTCAACCGATGGTACGGGGGTGGGTTTTGAAACCCAATTGGTTCGTGGTTCCCATCCCATGATGAGTGAGAATGGGGAGTGCTTTGTTGTGGCATTCGGCCAAGAGTTATGCGTGAATTGTGCCACTGGCAGCGCTTCTGCCCAGTTATCCTGTTGCACATTGCTCCAGTGGCGTAGATATTGTTCCAACCATTGGTTGGTGCATTCTGATTGGCCGTCTGTTTGGGGGTGATATGCGGTTGATATGTTTTGTCGTATTCCGAGCATGCTGCACAATCCTTTCATGAATGCGGACGTGAATCGTGGGTCTCGGTCTGTGATGAGTTTGCGTGGTATCCCATAGTGTGGGTAGACGTGTTGGAGGTATAGTCGAGCTACTCCTTTGGCGGTAATAGTTTCATGACAGGGTATGAAGATCGCCGCTTTCGAACAGTCATGGTCGGTGATTGTGAGGATGGAGTTGAATCCCTGAGACGGAGGTAGCTTGGTGATAAAATCCATAGAAACGACTTCAAATGGTTCTGCCTCCGGGTCGGTGGATATGGGAAATAAGTGGGGTTTTTGTCGGTGGGGGTTAATTTTGTTGGCCTGACATACGGCACATCCTTTGACATACTCTTCGACGTCTTCTCGTATAGTGGGCCACCAGTAGTCGCGTCGTATTAGCTCGCGTGTGTTGGCAATTCCAGGGTGGCCCATGCTTGGAGAGTCGTGGAAGAAAGCGATTACCCCCCGCTTAAGATCGTTGTCCCCGACAACGACTAACGCGTCATCTTTCCACCACAGCCTATCGTGCTGTTTGAGGTTGTGGTGTTCGGCCCATCGTGCTGCTTCCTCCTTACCAGCATTCTGAGCCACCCGGGACCAAATATCCATATCACATATTGACATTTGGGTGGCTCGAATGAATCTTTCTGCTGGTAGGACAATGACGTCGGTGTTGTCCCCTTCGCCAGACTCATAGTCCGACCGCCTGGACAGGGCGTCTGCGCGCGCATTCTTTGTTCTGGCTACGTGTCTCAGAATAAAGTCGTATTCTGATAATTCTAGGAACTCGCGCGCGATCCTTCGGTTGATCTTTCGGGGTTCCTTCCAATATTGGAGGTTGGTGTGGTCGGTGTGGATAATGACTTTATGAGGGGATCCTACAAGGTATGTTCTCCACGCTCATAGTGCTTTAACCACGGCCAGTAACTCCCGGTCGTAGATGTCATAGTTTCATTCCGTCTCTGTGAATGACTCGGAGTGGAATGCTACGGGGTGGAACTTTTTGTCGGGGCCTAGCTGGTTTAGCACTGCTCCGACCGCGACATTTGACGCGTCAACTTCTAGTTCGAATGGTTTGGTGAGGTCTGGGAATAGGAGTACTGGTTCTTCGCATATGTGCCTTTTGACATCTTCAAAGGCGTTCTGCTGTGTGTCACCCCAATGCCATTGGATCTCCTTCTTTGTTAGATCGTGAAGAGGTCGGGCGAGTTGGGAGAATCCTCGTATGAACCTCCGGTAGAAGTTGCAGAACCCCAAGAACGCGCGAACTTCTTTGAGGTTCTTTGGGGGTTGCCATTCCCGGATTCCTTGGACTTTCACAGGGTCCATCCGTAACCGCCCGTGACTAATAATGAGGCCCAAGTATTCTGTCTCGTAGACTTCGAACTCGCACTTCTCCGGTTTCACATAGAGATCATGTTCCTCGCAGAGTCATAGTACTTCGTGAAGGATCTTTCGATGGTGGCATTTGTCGTCCGCGGTGGCAACGAGGATGTCATCCATATAGATAACAACTTCATTTGTCAGGATGAGGTCGCGGAAGATGGTATCCATCATTGTTTGGAAAGTGGATGGGGAGTTAGTGAGGCCGAAGAACATGATGCATGGTTCAAACAGGCCTTGATTGGTTTTGAACGCCGCCTTCCATTCGTCTCCTTCTTGGATGCGAACGTTGTTGTAACCCCATCGGATGTCCAATTTTGAGTACAGCCGTGCGACTCGGATGCGATCAACAAGTTCAGGGATAAGTGGGAGGGGGTAGTGGTTTTTTATAGTGAGTTCATTGAGACGTCGATAGTCCTGTACCGGACGTAGCTTTCCGTCCTTCTTTTTGATGAAGAAGAAGGGCAACACGTAGGCGGATTTTGAAGGGCGAATATACCCCTTCTCAAGTTGCTCGTTCAGGAAGGCCGTGAGTGCCTCTCCTTCGTTTGCGGTGAGTGGTGTTGGAACGTAATAAGTACGTAAGGCCCTTATCTATAGCAGTTACGACATTACTGCCAGTATGCTTTCCTATTACGGTAGTTAGGATACGTACTATACTGGGCGCAATTCGCCTCTGAGCGAAAAGTAGTCTCATGACTAAGTCGAAGTGGTAATTTACGTCAGGCGTATGTAAAAACGCGATATTGTGGACGCCTGTACTCATCACTTTTGCACTTCCGGACATGGTGGGGCCATAGGGTATATAATGCCTCCTATGGGGAGGGAGGCGAATATAGATTCACTCTCTTTCTCACTTGTGCACCCTCTCCACTCTACAGTCGCTCAACCTACTCAAAGGTGAGGTGTTACGCTCCAGCGGGCGTACCTTCCGGAGTTCGACACTCGACGGGAAACTTGGGGGTTCTTGCGGTATCACGGTGGTGACCAAGACTTCGACTGGTCTACCTTCCGGTCGGATTCTCGAGATCTTGGGATTTGCTGAGTTCTTCTAGGGTTTGGGCAATACCGTAGGCGATAACGGCAAGGATATGCGTAACGCGAGTGGTAAAGAAGAAGAGGAGGATGTGCTCAAGCAAGGGAGACAGGATCGGAGAAGGGACAACTATACAGGGATTGCCTGTATCTGCTTCGGTCTACTTGTAGGCTGGTAGAATACAAGAAGTCAAGCTGAGGAATATCAGCGAGACTGGGGTGCTACTTATACACTTCCAGGGAGCTTTCAAGCTCAGCCTGAAGTCCGAAACTCTGTACGTATCGTCCAATCGTAAGTAAATCAATACGAGTCAGGGGCATACAGTCACAAGGTCAACAATGAGGCAAAGGTGAAACGGGGTCAGAAGTCCATCAATCAGTGGCTGAAACATACAACTCCTGGGCGCATCAAGCCACAGGCATAATCAGACAATCCATCAGAAACTAGGAACCATACAGTCCATGAGGCAGATCCAATCACGATCCAGGCACAAGCTCATCTGGATCCTTCTGGTGCAGGTCTAGACCAGGTCACGTGCCAGGGTCACGTGACGGGCGCTTGACGTCTTCTTCGGCTATTCCCAGGGCGCTTGCCAGCCCGGGTCACGCTCGTAATACAGGATGTTTCCGGGGTCGATACCTTCACTTCTGGCGGCTGCAACCCATTCAGCGCGGTATTGCTCGGCGGTGCTGCACGATTCTGCACTGGTGGCGCGGGACGCGGGGCGAAACGCAACATGAGGACACCATTCCTGATAGCTGCGTGCATTGCTGCGCTTCAGGTTATTGGCCCTGCTACAGGGTTTGCCGTTGCGCTCTTTGATAGAGCTGCACCTTGGTCACCGCCCACCACGGCGTCACCTTTGAAAAGAGGGGACCCGTGTGGTTGGAGGGCACTAGACCTTAAGGAGGCTCCCTGGCTACTAGCAACCCAATATTGTACTCTAGAGGAGTACACAGACCAGACCGCTCACCTACCTAAACAAGGCCATGTGAACAACCTCAATTAAGTTTGAGGCGCTGCACATGATAACCTTGGGGTGATGTCGAGCAGTTCTATATCGGCTAGAGCGGCTATCCGGCAGACTGCAAAGACCGGTACAACGTTATAGTATTGACCTTCGGGTCATGTATGGGACTAATATTGGCTTTTCATCTCGCTCAGTATTGTAAAACAATGCTGACATCCTTAAAGCCAACAGATCTCTACTACTATGTCGTCCCAACTCACTACGCTTGTCCCTGTTTTCGATGGCTCTAATTGGGCCTCCTGGTCTACGCAAATGACCGCCTTTTTCATGTCGCAAGGGCTCTGGGGCTACGTTGCTGGCACCATCCCTCAACCTCCCGCCGCTGATGCCGCTGATAGAGCGGCTTGGATGAAATGTGATGAGATGGCAAGGGGTAATCTTACCCTACGCCTTTCACCTGCCATTCAGCAGGCAGTTTCCGGAGCGACTTCTCAGGCGCTCTGGGACTCTGTGAAGGACCGGTACGGTGCGGTCTCTATGCCCCGCATCTACAAGGACTTCAAAGAAGCCATCTCTATCCGTTTCAACACAAATCAGCATCCCGCTCCTCAGTTCGAGAAAATGGCTGCCGCTTTTGCTCATCTTGGAGCAGTTACTGTTGGTACTGGTGCTAACGCCACCACCCTTGCTATCCGCCCACAGCTGCAAGCCCTCATTGCTATGTCCGCTTTACCCCAGAAATGGGAGCACCTCATTCCTGTCATGTGCAACAATCTTGCCTTGGCAGATCTTCAGCTCACAACTGTATCGGCTTGTGTTGAGAGCCAATACGAGACTGAAACTAACCGCGGACAGCATAAGGCCGCTCATAACGCGCAGAAGCTCTCTGCCGTTAAGCGGAAGCGCACAGACCCTCGCTTCTCAAAGCAGGGTTCTTCGTCGCAGCAGCCTAGCGCCCCCGGCCCGTCCACCCAGCAGCAGCCTAACAGGCAGCGTGGAGGACGAGGTTCTGGCAGAGGCAAGGCTAAAGGGAAGGGCAAGGCACCTGCACGTGCTCCACAGCACTCGCATATTGCTTCTGTCGCCACACTACCACCCCCTACTTCTCACAAGGTGACTCATATTGGGTCATCTGGTGTCACCACGAGGACAGAAGTCGAATCATCCTCTCCTCAGAGGACTTCGGGCTTCTTCCCTTCGATCAATAAGGCATTGACGCTCGCTGAACGGCTGGATGTACCCGCTACAGTCCAGACCGTAAAGACGCTTGAGCAGCGCTTTGCTGACATTGACGTCCTCATGAAACCTCGTCTCGAGACGTTCATGGAAGAGGAGTACGACTCCGATTTCGATATCGATATGACGCGGCAGCCTTCGGGCAGCGCTCAACCGATAATGAACACCGACGGACTTGATGACACCGAGATCTTTGGTGAGCATTCTAATGCTCTCCAAATTGACTTGTCGGATCTGACTGTAAGCAATGGGGGTTCTGATACAGAAAATCGTGCCCCCACGCCTCCTTACGTCGACCCTGCTTCCATTGTCGAAGCGACAGTCAGGTGGGCTACTACCGGCGAAGGCCGCTTCCCTCAATCTCGTTCTAACGAACAAATCGAATCTATCTGGCGTAGCAACCAACAGTACCTTCGAGATAATGGCAGAGAAACACATCCTTATTTCGATGCCCTTGTCTCTCCTTCGGCCTCTCTAGGCCGCTCCTTGACTCCGGAGTCCTTCTTGACTGGCCCGGATACTGAGATCCTCGATTGGGGATCATGTGATGAAGAGTACGTCTTTTCTTCACTTTGCGCACCACGTGCTGATAACATTACAGAATTAGTCCCGCCCCTAAGAAGACCAAGGGTTGGCATCTGTAATAGTATCGTATATCTACGAGAATCGCATGTAGTAGCACCGAAGTCACTCAAAATGTACAATTCTAGTAGCGCTCTCCTCGATTCTTTTGAGTGTGAGCACAATGAGTACTTCAGTCAATGCGCTAAGTGTTTAGAGCGTACTAAAAATATGTGGCTTCTTGACTCGGGAGCATCAGCGCACTTCACTAATCAACTTAGTGATTTCATCGACTATAAGCCAACTGCTCAGTCTGATAAGATTCCTGTAAAGACTGCTGCTCATACTCTATATGTTGAAGGGACCGGAACTGTCTTGCTTGAGCATTACATCGCAGACAAACTCGTGATCACACGGGTATACCCGGTTCTGTACATTCCGAGAATGAGCACACGTCTTCTATCCATGGGAGTCTTCTTACAGCAAGGTTTGCGCGTTTTGGGGAATTCGCAGCATATTAACTTGCTACGTAAAAAGAAAACAATTGTCCAATGTAAACCCCTTCTTCACGGACAATCGTTATATTGGCTAGATGCCTCTATATCCACTCTAACTGAGTCGCTTATTGCGAACCAGTCTGCGTTATCTAATGTAGACTATGACCTTATGCATCGTCGCCTCGGTCACCCATCTAAAGAGGTTCTAAGATGAGCTAAGGAAAACACTAAGGGCTTTCCAGAAGGGATAACTATTCCCACCTCTGATGTAATATGTCCTGGGTGCGCGCAAGGCAAAATGCCTGCTGCCTCACATCCTCCGTCTGTTACAAGGGCTAAAGCCTCTTTCAATCGAATTCATTCCGATTTGAAAAGCTTCCCTATACCGTCATACCACAAATATAGGTATTTTATTGTCTTCTTTGACGATTATACTTCATTTGCATGGATCACTCTTTTACGGGACAAAGCCTCTGCTATTACTGCTTTAAAGCAGTGGCTTGCGTTAATTAAAAATCAATTTAACGCTACCATAAAAGAATGGATGTCCGATGCTGGCGGTGAATACAAATCGGATGCTTTCCTAAAGCAACTTAAGGATGCCGGCATAACAGTGCTACAGTCTGCGCCACATACGCCACAGCAGAATGGGCGCGCTGAGCGCTTTATGCGCACCATAATGGACAAAGCTCAGGCCATGCGCCTTGATGCTTGTTTACCACAGAGCTGGTGGGAATTTGCAGTCAACATGCTGCACATTGTTATAATAGAACCCCCATAAGTCGCCTTCAATGGCAGACTCCTTACAAACTATTACACAATGAAGTCCCTGATATATCGCATCTTAGAGTATTCGGTTGTGGTGCCTATGTACATATTCCAGAAGCTCGCCGGGTGAATAAACTTTCCCCTAAAAGTGAGCTTATGATCTACCTTGGTAGAGGACCTGGAATGAAGGCTGATGTCTTCATGCGCACACCGAACACCTTGTTCTATTCAGACAAGGCACTCTTTGATGAAGCTCTATTTCCTAGGTGTCCTAAAGACAATCCTAGACGCGAGCCCCGAGGTGTAACTCAGTTAGATGATGATACAGTTCCCTATGAGCTGTCTAAAGACCATACCACTCCTGGTGATGATGACTGACCCACCACCTGAGCCTCCTATTCCTAAAGGGAGAAGCGCTCCCCAGCCGGCCAGCTGGACCCCCTCCTAGTATTCATACTAGAGGGATTGGATCGCAGCTACCTCCGCCTTTACCCCCTGACCCAGTACCTGGTCCTAGTGAACCTAGGCGATCGGGGCGTACAAGGAAATTAGTTACTCAGTCCTGATAATGTCTATGGGGATAGGCCCCCTACTACGATTATTCGAGACATTGCGCGGATTCGCACATGGCGACAAATGACACAGCCGCAGCAGGGTAGCTCCCAGCAGCGTCCAAGTCAAGATCAGACGGTCTCAGGTGATGATCCTGAACAAGCCGCTTCTGATTCTTCCAGTGCACAGAGTGATACTCCGCAGGATTCAGACGAAGTAGATCAGCGATTGCTGATCCGCCTAGCTCAGGAAGGGGGAGTCAGATTTCTAGATCTTCTGCTCGCCAAAGCAGTCTCACCAGTGGATCTAGAGTCACCTGATACCTCTAATATTCGCGAATGGACCTATCGGGACATTCTTCAAATGCCAAGTGAACCCCAGGAGGAGTGGCGTAATGCATGCCAAGAAGAGCTTGCTTCTCTTCGCAAACGCAAAGTCTATGATCTTGTTAACCCGCCGAAAGGCAGAAGGGTAATCAAGAATAGATGGGTATTTGACTTAAAGTCAGATGGCCGTAAAAAAGCCAGGCTAGTTGCCAAAGGCTTTTCTCAGGTTGAAGGCATAGATTATGACGAAATATTCTCGCCAGTGGTACGGTTTGAGACTGTCCGGATGATGCTCACGCTTACAGCGCTGAAGGATTGGCACATCTCTGGACTTGACGTCAAAACTGCCTTCCTGTATGGAGACCTTGACGAGGAACTCTACATGGAACAACCTGAAGGGTTTAAAGACCCTAGCCAACAAAATAAAGTCATGCGCCTTAGGAAAGCTATTTACGGACTTAAACAAGCTGCACTTGCTTGGTGGAGAGCGCTGGATAAGTCTATGAGCACCCTTGGCTGCACACGACTTCAATCAGACTCAGGTCTGTTTGTGAATGAAGACAAAACAATCGTAGTCATTGTTTATGTCGATGACGTCCTCTTCCTTGGAAAAAGTAAAAAGGACATAGCATCCCTGAAGAGACGCTTCATGGAAATATGGGAATGCAGAGACCTTGGTGATACCAAAGAGTTCTTACGCATGCGCATACTACGTTCTAAGGGTAGACTCCTACTAGATCAGCAAGACTACCTTCAGAAAGTGCTGCAGCGTTTTAATCTGATTAATGCCAAATCAGTACCTACTCCACTACCGGAAGGGTATCATCCATCCCCTAATAAGGGAACTGCAACCCCAGAACTCCGAGCGTCCTACCAACAAGTGATAGGATCTCTCCTATACATTATGATTGGTACGCGACCAGATATTGCCTATGCTGTTACAAAAATGGCGCAGTTTGCTGCCAACCCATCTGAGGACCATTATAAGCGTGCACTCTATATATGCCGCTATTTACTTGGTACCTCAAACTATGCTTTAGTCTTTGACGGCAAAAGCGATGGTGGTATAATAGCATACGCAGATTCTGATTGGGCTTCTGACCCAGTCACCAGAAAGTCCACTACGGGCTACTTAGTAAAAATGGCAAATGGAGTATTCTGCTGGAATTCTAGAGCGCAGAAATCTATTGCGCTCTCGTCCACTGAGGCAGAATACATGTCGCTGTGTGATACAAGCAGACAATTGGTCTGGATTCGCTCGCTCTTTAGTGAGCTTGGAATAAACCTTGGACCGATTCCATTGTGCGGAGATAATCAAGGCTCCATATTTTTATCTTCTAATCCTGTTCAGGAAAAACGGATCAAACACATTGATTTACGTCACCATTACATTCGTGATGTGATCCGTGAAAAGAAGATAGAATTATTCTTCATTGAAGGAGCTGAGAACCCCGCCGATCTTTTTACTAAGAATCTGGGTCGCATTAAGTTCCTTAAGTTCAGGGAACAACTAGGGCTAGAGTTTGGCAATTTGCCACCTCTGCACACCATGCCTGATGATGGTGACTCGTGAAGGAAGTTATAGAGAAGCTTGTCTGCTCTTCTGAGCATATGTTTCTCTACGTCCTCCGTGTCCACCGCTTCTTCTTTGTGAAGAACAGAACAGGACAGAATCACCGTTTTCTCTCCTAGACATGGTGCGATGTCGCTTCATTAGCAGACACCTAACTCTAAGCCTTATTGAACTCCGCAAGGTAGTTCACATGTCCTGTCCCTGATGGGGACATAGTAATGACACTCCAAGTTGGAAGATATCATTAATGATCATCATTCACAACTTAATGAGACGTGTTAGAGACAGTTGTAGTCTCACCGACTCTTACGCAACCCTCACTTGATGCTCATCCCCAACGCTCATGAGGTTCTTGCTGTTTGCTTAGACGCGCTTTAATTAGCTGCACTAAGCAAGGGGGAGTGTTGGAACGTAATAAGTACGTAAGGCCCTTATCTATAGCAGTTACGACATTACTGCCAGTATGCTTTCCTATTACGGTAGTTAGGATACGTACTATACTGGGCGCAATTCGCCTCTGAGCGAAAAGTAGTCTCATGACTAAGTCGAAGTGGTAATTTACGTCAGGCGTATGTAAAAATGCGATATTGTGGACGCCTGTACTCATCACTTTTGCGCTTCCGGACATGGTGGGGCCATAGGGTATATAATGCCTCCTATGGGGAGGGAGGCGAATACAGATTCACTCTCTTTCTCACTTGTGCATCCTCTCCACTCTATAGTCTCTCAACCTACTCAAAGGTGAGGACACCATTCCTGATAGCTGCGTGCATTGCTGCGCTTCAATGAGTGCAGCGGAAGTGGTTACCACCAGAGCCAGTGATCTTTCTGTTACCAAGAGTGCCGACCCGTCTTCAAAAGGAGTTTGAAATCCATCACGCCCATGTCACCCTCTGGAGCACATTCAGTGTCTTTCACTTCCACAAGATGATCGCATCCACCTGGTGAGTCCAAAATTGTCATACAAGTTCCCCTTTATATTCTTTAACACCCAAGCCTGGCAGATTATTTTTTTTTCTAGAGGATCGTTGGGATCTGCATGCATGGAAACCTCTCAAAAATGACTCCCCTCTTTTTCTTTGTACTTTCCCGTCACAAACAACAATTGATCCCAAATTTTTTGGCTGATCCCATATCTACACAACCTACTGTACATGGTGTAATTTTTTTGGGCACAAAGGATATCGGGAAAGTGGTGATCTAGTCCAATCTCTGAGATTTGCACAACGTTGTGCATTTGCAAAAGCACGTGCATGATAGTACGTAGTGCTCGTGCTCGCGTGCTCCAGTGTTTGTCACGTGTTTGAACACATCAATCGTAATCACGCCTCAAAGAAGTTCGGAAGAGTGACGACAGGTTGAACCTACCTACTGAGTTCGACAACCCGACTATCTGATGTTGCTGCCTGAAAGTCTCCCTACAGTAAGCCTCCCGAAGATTTCTAAATTACGACCGGCGGAAATGAGGCCGGAAGTTGCCTAGAACGTTTCACTAGTCTACTCGTGCCAGTGTTAGCCTACTCGTGTTAGACGGTAGGTGGTGTGATCATCACAAATGTGCACAGGTCACACAGCCTTTCACAGAATTCGCCGCTGCCATGAGGGAACATGATTTTACCGTATCTCGGGTTGCACTTGAACTTCCTCACTTCATAACTGACATTTCAACCCATACTAGTGGATATCGCAATACCCGGAGACACAATGCCAGTGCGCATAAGGGACCCCGAACAAGGAAAACCGCTACATATTGGTGCCTCCAGTCAAATGGTCGTTGATGATGACCCCAAAGAAGAGTTAGGTGGGCCGGCGCCAGCGTTGTCGGAGGCACTCGAAGTACCCTTGGGACCCAGTACGTATACTCTGTGTCGTTGAGTACATGGAGATCTGACAAGTGGATGTCATATTGCAGGTTCAGGAGGGAGCGCAACGAACAACGACTCTTCAGATGGCCCATCTCTTCCAGAGGCCCAAAGCGAGCGCAGGGATTTCGATGATGGTGCCAATGCCCTCTGGTCTCTCTACGGCAAAGAAGCTCAATCCCACGACGAAGTTCTCTTCCAAAGCTTGTCAGCGGATATGGACGGAGTCCCTACGTTCGTGCGTGTCTTCCCGCCCTCAGCGCGGACTCGAATTCAAGTTATCCGCATTTCCATAGGCCGGCTTGTTTGCAGCCGTCATCACTTCCTTCCTCATAGTCAGTCTTCAGAATTTGCAACCGGATCCCGCGAAACAATCGATATATTATCACCAGCAATCAGTCGCCATGCTCGCCCAGATCTCACAGCAACTCGCATATATCGTCCCAGAGGTCTCCGTCCCATCTGCTCCCCCTCCGCCTTACTCCGAGTCAGATTTCAACCCGTCAAATTCAGATCTCCGAGTGAATGCTCTCTGGCTCGGTGGTCTCGTATGCAGCCTGTCTGCCGCGCTTTTTGCAACTCTCGTTCAGCAGTGGGTTCGATCCTATATGAAGGTCTTCCAGCGGTACGACCACCCTCTGAAGCGAGCGCGATTTCGACAATTTTTTTTCGAAGGCGCCGGGTCAATGCGGTTGATGGCCGCAACAGTCCCTCCGTTAATCCGTGTCTCGCTCGTCCTATTTTTTTTCGGCCTCGGCGATTCCTTGCTCAGTGTCAACAGAACTATTGGTGTCGTTACGATCATTCCTATCTTCTGTTCTGGAACATTCTTCCTGTACGGCATGTTAGCGCCACACTCGAACCTGCAATCGCCACACCAGACCTTGTTTTCGTGGCTGATATTCTTCTTGGTGCAGAATTTCAAGCGATTCTATTCCGGTGACCGCACTCTCACCAAAAAACTTACATCCATGAGCGTAGAAGGATGTCAAGAATGGCTAGTGATGGAGGAGGTCGGTGAACGCAGAGGACGTGACGTGCGCGCCATCCGATGGTTGATCGATAGCACTGCGGTGAACGCCGAGATGGAACCGCTCGTGTTGGCGATCCCTGGCTCTTTCAACACCAAATGGGGCCAAGAAGTGTGGAGAGAGGTCTCCTCTCAGGCGCGCGACACGTCAGAGCCTCTGATGGCTCCTTCAACCGCTGGCAGCCAAGTCTCCCTTGTACCTCACCCCCTACGTCCGCTAGAAGGAGCTGCCGTTGACACAATTTCTCGATGCGTGCGCCGCCTTTTCGAGACCTGCAACAATCACAGTTATTTCGAAAACGAGGAGTCAAGATGTAGGCGCCTGCGTGCCTGCATCGAGGCCGTGGCGTCCTTTGTATGCTGTATCGATTTCCGATTGGACCGGTTTGGAGAAGTTAGCAAGCTGGTCAGCGAAATTGAAAAGATCAACCAGTCCCCGACGAGCGCGCCTGATCCATCGTTCGTCATACGCTGGACGTGTCTTTCACTCGTGGCCATTCGACAAATATTAGGCAGCAATCGGCTACGAGTGTTCGCTAAGTATGCGACAAGAGGACTCACACGCTCTCTTTCGGAATATGGAACACCGGACGAGACGGCAGGGAGGAGCGCGCAGAGGATAGATGAATGTCTCAAGATGGCATGGGAACGCGTTGAGGAACTCCGTCAAGCATTCGATCCCATGACCCAGAAGAGGACCAGGGAGCAAGTCGAACAAATCCTACGAAAGCACGAACGACAGATTTCAGATCTGGAGCGCATTAAAGTCGAGGCCGATGGGATGAAGGACGTCGACTTGCGGATTTCTATTTATCAAGACGCGATGGATGACGCTACTTACAGGTTGACGCGGCAACTTCCCGGTGTATCATTCGACGAGCCTCACCGATCTGAATCCTTCCTGTTAAGCGATGCTTTTAATCTGCCAACCACAGGTAGCACCCCCGTCACTCCCCAATTTATACTCCCGGGACAACGGGTTCAAGCGTTGGCCAGACTTGGACTAAAGCTTCGTGAAGTCCTGGACGGGGGAGTTGCCGAAGGATACGAGGACGTTCTTGAAGGCCTAAAATCTGTCGACCAAGTCCCTGTTTCGCTGCGCCGGCCCGACGGCTTGATGGAACGGCAACTATGGCGTCTGCAAGATCTACACGACGGCGGTGGTCTTGGGTTCACCGTCGAGCTCTTCTTCCTCTCCCTGAGACAACTTTTATCGATACCTTCATTGCACGAATCAGATAGTGTCTTCTACATCGGCACCTTCAAGCTTATTGCGTCCCACTGGATGGAAGGCAGGAAATCACCCGGAACGCAACGTGTCCTCCTTCATCTCATTTGTGACCTGGTTATCCGAGAACGAGGGGTCTTCTCGGGATTTTCGTATCCGGAGTCTATCACGAACATGCTCCTTGACATGGTAGGAAAGATGCTCCAAGGGTATACGGGCCCAGACGAGCATATTCACGATGCTGTGCGGGAGATTCAGAGGAATAATTCGAGAACTTGCATGGACACGGACATGGACCTGGGGCGCAAGGCATTAGCGGCTATTCCGCGATTCGGTGACAGTCACAATCCGGACCGGAGCATATCGACCACATTGCAAATTTCGTAAGTTGGAGGCACGAGCTTTCTTCCGTACGACTGCGAACTACTGTACCGTATTGCTACTATAGGACATCCTGTAATGACCATATCTTGCATTTGCTAAGCCATCTCACTCTAGCACAGTACGTGCTGAGTAGGCAGATATAGAGGCCCGTCTTCATCTCAAGCCATACGTAGATAGGAACGTAGGATGGTTCGCAACAATAATGTTCAGTTAGCTACGTAGAAATTTGCGTTAGATAGACTTTGTAAAGTGAAGTAGGGCGACATGTTCTGAGGTGCAAAGATATAAATTTAAAAAACAAAAAGTTCAGTTAGTGCGATCATCCCGTCGTAAATATCAGCCGATCTCAGATATAGTAATGTACATCGGAAATGGAACCAAAAAAGTACATGCTCAGGTAGCTATGGGGTATCGTTGGAGCTGCTCTGGTGCTATTTCCTGTGTGGGGGTAAAAATTCCTGGATTAAGTCAATAATTTTCTCTAAGATCAAGTCCTGCGATACCGAAAACCTGAGAGGGAATGTCTCTGTAACAAACGTCCAAATATCGTCTTGAATTTTATTCCTTTTGCCGGAATCAATATGCCCATCGATAACCGACGCAATAGTTTCCAGGGAAATATCGCCCTTCATATCGCCAGATATTTTGCTGAAAATAGAATCCAAGATGACCGTGAGATTTACAATGTAGCCCATCACGCAGCGGATATCCCTCTCACTGGGCGGTACAAGAGATCAGGCTAGATTTTGAGATAGAGAACACTCGCTCACCTGCCCCTATACACGTGGCGAACCCAACCTGCGAATTCGACCCCAGTTCTAGTTCGGCAGGGACTACCAGTCGCGGCTAAGAAGGTGCCCCAATTTCGCAAAGATTGCTCTCACCCCGAGATCATACTACCCTCAAGATCTTTGACAAGGTGAGACATCTTGGCCTTGAACCCATCGTCCGAGAGATACTGAGTTCCTATAAGGAACTCGCTCAACAGACAACCGAGGAAACCAACCTTGGCCTTGTCGCGGAGATTCCAGATCTCAATAAGATCTAGGTGGATAACGTTCACGCAGCTCTTGAGCGAATGACCAGCGAAGTCAACGTCAGAAGACCATAGGCGACGCCAATACCCTAACGGGACAACGTTATTTTGGAAATCCAGCTATAATCACGGATTAATACGCTCACGGCTTTGTCCGACTCTATCATAAAACGGTTAAAATGGTAGGCGCTAAAATGATACCACGTACCCGATCGAAGCTTTGACGGCGATATCACGGCTTGCCCGTAATGCGGTCGACCACGCAAGAGGTACAGCGTCAACTCGTGACTTTTCCCGAACGCCAAACCTCGTCGATGGACCGGATGAGCCGAGAATGCACCTATCTGTCGCCACGACTAGATTCTCGACGAGATCAGCGTGTCTCGGCTTCTCTGAGGACGATCGAAGAAGTCAGATGAACCACCCTACAAAGCGTACGGAGATAAAGAGAGTAGGCACCAGAAACCGGAACAACCCTTGAGTCTTTATGGAATAGGCGGTGACAGGACTCTTCGAACATTTCGAGTGCCTTGGCCTTCGCCCGTTCACGTGGCTGCGCCTCGTCAGGAGGGATGTCAACAAGGACTTTAGAGACAACCACGTCGAATTTTGTGAGCACGAGAACCACGGGCACTAAAGCTCACATTATATTTACAACTTTCATATCATCTGAATGCACTTACCGGTTCTCAGGCCCAGAATCTCTTCCGCCCCTTCTCCGAGCTTTCCGTCAATAGCGTCAGATGCGGGGACACATATCCTAAATGATTTTCATCAGTAATACGGAGACAATAGGCATCAGAAAAGGGGCTTCTCTACCAAACAGCATGTAATCGTTTGGAATCTGAGCAGCTCGCGTCAGTACGGCATAAGATGAAGTCCCGGATGGTCTGCAAGTTTTGCGAATCCCCAGCCTGAGGTTCCAATCCCGAACACTCATGGACGATGAGGTAGCAGTTATCTTCTGGACGAAACTCGACATTGATATCGACTTTCCCGTGCATGTCCTTCGATTCGGCCTTGTTTCCATTGCAGTCATGTCGGCGACATAAAAAAACGCTAGTATGGAAACGCACTATCTCATCCACTTTGAAAACGGCCTTGATTAGTGACGATTTTCCAGAGCCGCTCTGTGTATAAAATCAGGAACCAAGACCAATACCGACAGGTGCCGGCATGTGCGCACCTTCCCCACAACGAGAATTCGGAATCTACGAAGAATATGTGAATTATGATGTACACGATAGTGTCGAGGAACACACTTGAACTGCCCGCGGAGCACTTGCTGCACTGTCGAATCGAGCGGTCTACGAGCGGGATAACTCATGGTCGGTCGCGTGGGAGATGCCCTTGAGTGCTCTTATCACTGTCATTGAGTGCACGTGTCTGAAGGGATCACACTCACCTACGCTCATTGGTCTGATTTCTGGGTGGGGTAACCTACTGTGTGAGGGTTCTGATGGTGCCCGAACCCTGTGGGGTGGCAACGGCAGTAAGTTTGGGCCGCCCTTCTTGGGTCGCGCGTTTGGAGGAACAGAGAATGCCTTCCCAAGATTCGGAGCTGGGGGTATAATTCCATTTTCAAGTGACCTGCGCACTTGCCTTGTACGACTCTGCTTGGGCGAGGGTACATGCACTTCCTTGGCTGACGAGGGCGGTTGTTGCGATGGTGTTGCCTCGGAGTTGAGGGTAGTGGTCCCGCACAAACTTGAACAAAAAATACCCATGGAGAGACTTGGACGGTAGTAACTCGGCAGAAAGTACAGTTACAATACAGGATACCGCATGTATACGAGGGCGGACACGGGGTTTCCGTGCTGTAGGTGTACCGCCGCATAGTCTGGCACGTGTCTTGCTAGAAGTAAGTCTCCCAAGTTTCATATCCCAGTCGGGGCCTGAAGCTGAGACTCGGCAAGAGCGGCCCATTCTTCCTAGTCACCGCATATCGCAGCAGATGGGATCACCACATGAGATCACCACATGGGATCACTGCATGTTCGACGGAATTTGCCTCTGCCATGAGGTTTACAGTAAAACACGCCAGTAAAACTTCCTCGCTCCCCTCACACCACACGCCCTACTCGACATGTCTGCCCATTCCGTTGTAAAGACAGTGATGCCTGAATATGCGGAGAAAGTTGCCGACCCAGAACGAGGAGAATCGATATCCTTAGGTGGGTCTCGGATTGATTCTTAACCGAATGGGTATTGATTGCCTTAAAAGAATATTTAGGGGAAGAGGCGTGGTCCGAGACACTCGAAGGACCTTCTCACCCCAGTGCGTATCCTGTATCATTGGGTACGTGGAGATCTAACGTGCGGTTCGTCATACATTTTAGGCTCAGGAGGGGGAGAAACTGGCAATTCTTCTTCGGGAGGCCCATTTCCTACAGGGTCTCATAAAGAGCGCAGGGATTTCGATGACGGTGCCAATGCCCTCTGGTCTCTCTACGGAAAAGAGGCCAAAACCCATGACGAAGCTCGTTTCGTAGGCCTGGCAGAGGATATGGAAGGCGTCCTTCTCTTTGTATGTGCATGTTTATCGTGTTCATGATATAACTTCGACTTACCAACGCATATTCCCATAGGCTGGTTTGTTCTCTGCTGTTCTCACTTCCTTCCTCATCCAAAGTATTCAGAATTTGCAAGTGGACCCCGCGGAGCAATCAGTGTATTACCAGCAACAATCAGTTCATTACCAGCAGCAGTCGGCCGCGTTGCTGGCCGAGATCTCACAGCAAATTGGATCCATCACTCTACAGACCTCCACGCCTACCGTCCCATCTACCACTTCTGTCCCATCCATTTCCCTACCGCCCTATCCTGCATTCCGACCAACGTTTTCCGATATCCGAGTGAACATTTTCTGGCTCGTCAGTCTCATATGCAGTCTGTCGGCGGCGCTCCTTGCAATTCTCATTCAACAGTGGGTTCGATCCTACATGAAGGTCTTCCAACGGTACGATCACCCTTTGAAGAGAGCGCGATTTCGACAGTTTTTTTTCGAGGGTGCAGACAGAATGCGGAACTTGGCGGAAGTAGTCCCCAGGCTGATTCATGTCTCGCTTTTCCTATTTTTTTCGGGCCTTGGCGATTCTATGCTAAATACCAACACGACTGTTGGTGTTTTCACCATCGTGTCTATCTGCACTTGTGGATCATTCTACCTGTACAGCGTATCGGCACACCTCAGGGACCTGCAGTCGCCATACAAGACCCTCATCTCGCGTCCGATATTCTTTCTGATGAAGAAGTTCCCGAGACCTTTTTTCCGCACCCGCTTTCTCCCCAACCGACATACGCCAACGAGTATTGAAGCATATCAAGAAGAGCTGGTGATGGAAGAGACCGAAGAACGCAAAGGGCGCGATGTGCGCGCCCTCCGATGGTTGGTCGATAACACTACGGTGAACGCCGAGATGGAACCTCTCGTGTTGGCGATTCCTGGCACTTTCAACACAGAATGGGGCCGAGAGGTGTGGATGGATGTCTCCACTCAGCGGTGTTCCGACCCCCACACTTTGGAGTCCCATACAGATCATTCCGCTCTCGGCGGTCCGACCTCTCTCATACACCAATCCCCACGTCCCCTAGAAGGAACCGCCGTCGACACCATCAGTCGATCCGTACGCTACCTCTTCGAGACCTGCAGTCGTCACTCTTATTTCCCAAGTGAGGAGGCGAGACGTAGGCGCATGCGCGCATGCGTCGAGGCGGCGGCGTCACTTGTATGTGGTATCGGTTTCCGATTGGAGTGGTTTGGAGAAATTGGCAAGTTGGTCAGCGAAATTGGCCACATTGAAAAGATCAACCAGTCACAGACGGACACGTCTGATCCCACGTTCATCGTACGCTGGACGTGCCTTTCACTCGTGGCCGTTCAGCAGATACTAGGCAACAATCGGTTACAGGTGCTCGCTGGGTACGCGGTGAGCGGACTGGCACGCTTTCAATCGGAATACGGTCAACCGGACGAGACGGCAGGGAGGAGCGCTCAGAGGATCGAGGAATGTCTCAAGACAGCATGGGAGCGCGTTGAAGAACTCCGTCGAGCATTCGAACCCTTGACCCAGAAGAGGACTAGGGAGCAAGTCGAAGAAATCCTACGAAAGCACGAACGACAGATCTCAGAGTTAGAACGCATCAAAGTCGAGGCTGATAGCATGGATGACATCGACTGGCGGATCTCTCTTTATCAAGACGCGATGGACGACGCTACTTACAGGTTGACGCGGCAACTTCCCGGTGTATCATTCGATGAACTAAACCGATCTGAATCCTTCCTGATAAGCGATACTTTCAATACGCCAGCCACAGGTAGCGCCCCAGCCACTCCCCAATTTATATTCCCGGGACAACGGGTTCAAGCGTTGGCCAGATTTGGTCTAAAGCTTCGTGAAGTCCTGGATGGGCGGGTCGCCAACGGACACAAGGAGGTTCTTGAAAGCCTGAAATCTGTTGACCAAGTCCCTGTTTCGCTGCGCCGGCCCGATGACTTGATGAAACGGCAACTGTGGCGTTTGCAAGATCTACGTGACTGCGGCGGTCTTGGGTTTACCGTCGAACTCTTCTTCCTCTCCCTGAGACAACTTTTATCGATTCCCTTATTGCACGAATCAAATAGCGTCTTCTACATCGGTACCTTCAAGATTATCACCTCCCACCGGGAGGAGGGCAGGGTATCGCTCGGGACGCAATACATCCTGCTCAATATCATATGCGACCTGATTATCCGAGACCGTGGTGTCTTTTCTAATTTTTCATATCCAGAGTCTATCACGACCATGCTCTTTGACATGGTAGGCAATATGGTTCAAGGGTATCCCGGTTCCTATGGGCATATTCGCGATGCTTTGCGGGAGATTGAGAGCGTCGACTCAAGATCCTGCATAGACACGAAACTACAGCGCAGGGCATTGGCGGCTATCTCTCTTCACCGTGGGAACACAGAGCGCCTATAACGGCTAGAGGCACAGGCTTCCTCACTTCTGTATAACTTCGGACTAGGAACACCATTAATATACATCCTGTATGGGCTACTAAAATTTATCATGCATAGAAAGGGATGTAGCATAACCTGCGGCAAAGATGTTCAGATAGCGTGACAGTGCCGCTACAGATCTTCTATGATACCATCGGAAGGTGTAAATGTTGTTGACACCGCGGTACAGAGCCCATCAGCATCAGTTTCAGAGTAAGAAATCCCAGTCCCACAAACAACAATCAAACATTAGCTAAACTAAGTACTGGCCAAACCGGCGAACCAACGCTATTCGCGTGTGGCGCGTATAGTCCGCTCAATCCAGAAGAAGTGCCGCAACGCCCGCAAAGAAGTGACACGAGCACCGTGGCGCCGAACATGTCCTCCCTAGCGCTAGCCGCGCTATTACCGCTGTGCTGGACGAGTTAGACGACGACGCGGCAACGCGGCAATGCGGGGGCCGAGCCACGGCACGGACTTTCCTTTCGTGGGGAGATTGACGAGCGCGAGCGCGGAGGCGGCGGTAAAGCTAATGTCGACGCCCAACGAGACAAAGATGGCACCGAGGACCTACATCGAGCATTCGAGCCCTGGACCCAGAAGAGGACCAGGGAGCAAGTCGAACAAATCCTACGAAGCCACGAAAACAACAGATCTCAGAGTTAGAAACGCATTAGATCCGAGGCTGATAGCATGGATGACATCGACTGGCGGATCTCTCTTTTAATCAAGACGCGATCGACGATGCTACTTACAACCAGGTTAATATGATTTGCGACCTGATTATCCCAGGTCGTGGGATCTTCTCGGATTTCTCTTGCCCGGAACCTATCACGATCATGCTCCTTGACACGCTAGGCAACATACTTCAAGGATATGTGGGCCCGGACGAGGATATCCGCTCTGCTGTACGGAAGATTGAGAGCGCCAACCCTGACGAGGATACTCACGATGCTGTTCAGGAGATCGAGGACGCCGAGCCGATCCGGATGGACAGGAGGGAACTGCAGCGCAGGGCATTGGCGACTTTTTTTTTACAATTCCGTAATACTCCAGAACATCTCGAACCGTTGTAGGCTAGAGGCATGAACTTCCTCATTTCTGTACAATTGCTGACTAGGAACATATGTAATGATCACCACAATTTCCATCCGGCTCTAAGTTAGCTCGGTACGTGTTGAATACGGCAGATAGAGAGTGCCGTCTTTATCTCAAGGAATGCGTAGATATGGAGGGAGGCCTACAGCAAACATGTTCAGATGGCGCGACAATGCCGCTGCAGATACCAGCCAATCTCACATCAAAGAGGTGCAAACATATATCATCGTCTTGGCACCGCGGTGAAGGTGAAGAGCCCATCAGCGCTCAGCATCAGTTTCAGAAGAAATCCAAAAAGTCCCGTAGACGACAATCAAACACTAGCTAAACTAAATACCGGTCGAACCAGCGAACCACACACACACAGTTCGCGCGTGGCAGGTACCGTGTAGTCCGCTCAGGCCAGAAGATGCCCCACAACGCCCACGAAAAGCGTGCCGAGTACCGTGGCGCCATTGCCGCTGCCACTGGACGAGTTAGACAACGCCGCCTTAACGTGGGTGGGGGCGAGCCATGGCACCGTCTTTCACACGGTGAGATTGACGAGCGCTGGCGGAGGCGGCGGTGAAGCTGGTATCGATCACCTGAAGACAGGACCGCCGCCCACGCCGACGGCAGACGTGAGCGGGCGCAGTGATGGGCACGTGGTACTGCACGTTGAGCGGGGCGCGGGATCGTGTCGGTGATGTTCGTCCGTGGGACGGAGACGCTGTGTAGCCAGTCGGGTTGGCGACAAAGAAGTAGACGTTTGACAGAGATTGGGGAATTGCAGAGACACGGGACATACTTGTTCGTGTCACCACAGCCAAGTGACCCGAGACCCCAGTTTGTCTCCACGGTGGAGAGTGAAGTGGTGCACGTAGTAGGTCGAGTTGACCATTCCGCGAGCACTCTCGGAGATGGAGGGAGTAGGGAAAGGATGGAATTGTTGACTAGAATGGAACGGATGTCTCAGGATCGCGCGTGTACGAGCGACGTCTGAGGTGGCCGGCACTGTAACGGAAGTATTTGTACTGCGGGATCAAAAGTTTAAGACGTCCGAGTAACATTCCAATATGTAGACTAGAGGGAGATGAACAGGCTGAATGTATGTAGGGGAGGACGGAAGCAAATCTCGTGCGCGTTCAACGGGCTGATAATCTCAACAAACCCCAGGTTAGGAATGCAGTGCCCGCGTGCGGGACGATGCCCATTAGGCTGACTGTGAAGCCGCGGTAGAACTTGAGGAGCGGGAGGCTGTGGAACAGGTCACGCCTGATTGGTGTCCCGGTTGATTAGAGGAGTGCGCCTTCGGAGTAGATGAGGCGCGCCGTCTGCGAGAAGGACGGTCGCGTGGAGCGCCCGGACACCGAACTTTGAATGGTGTGGAATGCTATTCGCACGTGCAGCAGTTTACACACCTGATATGGCACCAGCTGAGAATCGGCGTAGGTGTGTTTCTTGTGAGTGAGTCGGCATTAGTAACTGTCAACGCGTTAGAGGGGTAGAGACGAGAACCGGCAGTAAGACGTACATTATGCACTTCGTTGTAAGCTAGGAATTTGATGGCTGCATACGGGAAGATACGCAAGAGCGTTGCCGAGTGGCCCCGGAAGAGCCCCAGGGTCCCCGAGTCTTCGTTAGTGGTTTGCGGGTCCGGCTCGGCCTAAAAGCCTGCTATTCGGCCCGTCTTTTGGGGGCTTTAGGCCCAGAATTTACAAGGACCAAGCCCGTACTTGTGGGCCTCAGCGTCTTAGGCCTATATTGGCCTACAAGCCATGGCTGGCCGCGTCTTTGTAGCACTGTAGCACTAAAAAAACATAGCTAGTAATACTTCCATACGAATGTATATATGACGACTGTGCTACACAAGGAACGTCGCCGTCATCGCCATCCAACTCACCATCAGTGTGGTCCTCTGCCATGTCGTCGTCATTGTCGTCGTCGTCATCATCGTGGCACAGCTGACACATGACTTGCGTTGGTGGTGCGCTACTTATTGTGCAGGAATGCCAGAGTCATCCTCGAAGCAGGTTTTGAGTATGTTGTAGTAACCGATGACCGACAATAGAATCTTCTAGGGATACAGTCAATATTACCGTCAGGGGGGGTGAGGAAACGTACTCACTTGAGTGGCATGATATGTGACAGTGTTGATCTTGTCGAGGAGCCTGAGCTCCTCCTGTGGGACTGTCAATGCCTCCAACGGACTTGTGTGGACAAGGCGAAAAGGTATTTATAATACAATATTGAGCTGCATGAGTTACATGTCAATACGTCAACTTGTGTTGTGGTAGTCGGGTTTCCAGTGCCGCATCCCATGACAGCAAGCATGGAGAGCCCAATAGTGCTGAACAAGGTGCATGGCGTGGTTGGTGTGATTTGCAGGCAAATATTGGGTGGTGCTAAATAGGGCATCACATGGGTGGAACCTAGGGATAAAACTTGAAGTAGAACCTGGTGATTGATTGAGGCGGAAGAAGGGGAGAGGAAAAGGGAGAGTGAGAGCAAGGGAGGTCAAGGTCAAGGAAATTTGAGCAAAACAACCAGACTTACAGAGAGCCTGAGGGAAGCAGAACTAGGAGAGGCAAGGGCGAGTAAAGTGAAGGTAATAATAGTGTGCGTCCTTGTGTGGGGTGGAGCGTGATGATGCCTTGGTGAAGTCCTGGTGCTAAGGTGGCAGAATCGGTGACAGCAACAACTCGAAGAGACTAGGGTCAACGCCGAACAACGTGATGGGTCTTGTATCCACAGTTCTTGGGGTCAGGATCGAACGGGCTTCTGCCAGTATTACCCGGGCCAGGTTTTGCAAAGACATCACCCTAAACCCGTACCCGGCAAACCCATACCCGCTACCTGTAGTATGGATTCTGCCGACTCGTGGGAATCTGTAGAAGTGGGAATCACGTCGATGCAGTTTTCTGAGGTGTCACAATGAGAATCTTATGGATCATGAGTTGCAAATCTGTGGGCCTAAGCCTCGTGGCACCAGAAATCAGAGCCTGGGACTTGGGCCCGTGGGAGACGCATGCAAAAAGTGTAGCCCAGGACTAGAGCCCTGCCAGGCTGCTCTCGGGGCCCAGTCCCAGACCGGCTCCCAGCGTCCGTCTTGGGCCAGCTTTCGGCCCAAGAGCCGGGCCCGCAAACCACTAGTCTTCGTATATCTGCGCCCCGACGCGGAAGGCACCACACCATGTCCCTGGTAAACGCATATACCGACAAAGAGTTGTCGGGTCTGCACAGCGACGCATCCTTTATATGTTGCATCGACGCACCTGCGTATTTATGGTATTCAAGATTTGACGCTTGGAAGAGGATCTTGACGCGGTCAAGCGGGGCGACGACTGTCTTTTTGCACGGGTCGGGTCACAAATTTCGATCCGATCACTGGGGAGATAACTCCTATTAGATATCATATTCGTTCTGTGCAGATACAGTAAACATTCCCTCCAAGCTATTATACACATTTTCTCCTTGCAACTCCTTCACTAACGGCCCAAGCGCTTCTTTGCTATTGCCACCAGGTACTCCTAAAGTACACGGCCACCCACGGGACTAAATAGCATACGTGCCGGATCAAAGCTGTTCTTGAAGCTCTCACGGCTTGAGATCGTCGCATAGTATGTCTGCAAGCGTGCGAAGCGCTCACTCTGGAATAGTTCCTTGTACACAAATGGGCCGGTTCCCTCCTCAAACGTGCCAAGGTCGTTGCAGAGGAGTAGTTCCCAGCGGCAGAGGAACGGCGCAAGCGCAGCATCTGCAATCGTGAAGTGATCCCCGATGGCGAACTGGGCAGCGGGCGGGAGCAGACTCCTGGAGCTCGGCAACCGCCGCGATGAAAGCATCCGGTGACTCGCCATAGTGGGAGAACGCGAAGAAGGGCGGGAAGACCTTGGTCGATACCGTGTCGATAAAGAACCGGACGCGGGCGCGCTCGACGAGGTCATTGGGAGCAGGCCCGAGTCCGGGTAGAGGTCTGTCACGAACTCGAGCAAGACGAGCGACTCGGCGATCCTGGCCGACTCTGGTGACGGGTTCCTGGGGTCCGACTTTGGGCTCCCGTACACTACAGCTGGAACCTATGATGCGGCGTCAAGCGTCAGGATAGTAGTGGGAAAGAAGCGCACGGAGATCTGACCTTGCATGCTGGGTTGACGTCGATCGCGAGGCGTACCATTTGGGCTTGTTCCCAAGGTTGATTGAATACCTGGTCACATCGGCCTTCGCCTCTTGGAACACGAAATCCACCTACGGAGACCTGAGTCAGCATATGGACTCGTGGGAAAAGACCAACTGGACTCACCCGCTGAACATATGGGCAGACTGGAGAAGTCACATTGGTAAAGTTAGCTTGGGACAGAGGGGCAAGGCTTGGGCAAGGCTGCAAGGGTTTCGTGCTCGCTTTGGCAGTATAAAAGATTATATCTAAGGTGGACACGATGTGAGCGTGGTCAGCAGAGAAGAGTCCTGTGGCGCAGGCTGTCATTCGTACAGTCGGCACCAGCCGGCAAAGCCCGCAGTCGGGGAACCCGGCCCGTGACTTTACGGGGTGCCAGTAGCTTACTAAATGATAAGGGTGCGCCTCTTATCTAGGACGCTCATCTCCCCTTCTCCGGGTACACCCCGCTACATAAAACTCTACACTGACATCGCGGGTCACTACCTGAGTCGCTCGTTCACAATGGTGGCGGAGGAGCCCGATCGCTGACGATCGTCCTTTTATTATTAGTCGATCAGCCTGAAAGTGACCAAATGGCATGAAGTTGGGCTCCATGCCATTTGGTCACTTGCACCGTCTCGCTTTGCCGCTCTCCCTTATTTCTCGCACGGGTTCTACTTTATACCAACAAAGCGAGATTCCTACAAGCTACTGATGATAGTTGATGGATTGAACGAGATGGCCATATGAGGGTGGGACAAACTGCTGCGCCTGTAATAATGTCGGGTACAATAGGACTAGCCGGAGGGATTGGTTACGTGCTCTGGACCATTCAAGCCTAGCCTGATTTTACCGCGATCATGAACGTCGCTTTATAACCAGTATTTCAGCCCATTCTAGTAGATAACGATACACAGACGCACAAGGCGCATAGATGATCCCGAAGAAGGATAACGGCCATATCTTGGTGAGTCTTAGATCGTCTCTTTTCCGAGAAATTCCGACTAGTATTGATGGCCCAAAAGGTAGGTTATGGGGACATTGGGGAGAGGCGTTGTCAGAAGCTCCCAAAAGACGTTTCGAATTCAGTGCATATCCTGTATCGTTAAGTGTGTATAGATCTGACGAGCGGGTGATGTGTTGTAAGCGCGGGAGGGAGTACAATGAACGATTCTTCAGATGGCCCGGCTCAAAGTGAGCGTAGGGATTTCGATGATGGTGCCAATGCCCTCTGATCGCTTTACAGCGAAGAGGCCCAAACTCACGACGAAGCTCTCTTTTAAGGCTTGTTAGCAGATATGAATGGAATCCCCACATTCGTGCGTCTATATCCTCGCGTTCGGCATAGTCTCGAATTCATCCGCAATTCCACAGGCCGGCTTGTTTGCTGCCATTCTCACTTCCTTCCTCCTCGACAGTCTTCAGAATTTGCAACCGGATCCTACGCAACAATCCGTATACTACCAACAGCAATTTGTCGCAATGCTCGCCCAGATCTCACAGCAAATCGCATCTATCGCCCTACAGGTCTCTGTCCCATCTACCCCACCACCACCTTAGTCGGTATTCCACCTATCAAAGACAAACGTGGCAGTAAACTCTCTCTGGGTCGTTGGCCTCATTTACAGTCTGGCTACAGCGCTTTTCGCAACTATCGTTCAAGACCGGGTTCGGTCCTATCTATAGGTCTTTCAGCGGTACGATCACCCTCTGAAACGAGCGCGGTTTCAACAATTCTTTTTCGATGGCACCTGGCTAGTGCAGATGTTGGCGTATCTATCCACATATATACTATTTTTTTGAGGCTCTTGATCGTTTCCACTCTGATGTCAATAAAACTAAGTCTTGGCCGAACCAGCGAACCAACACCGCTCGCGCGTGGCGTACCGTGTAGTCCTCTCAAGCTAGAAGAAGCGGAAGCGCCTCAATGCCCTCAAGCAGCGCACCGAGAACCGCGGCGTCGACGGTGCCCTCCCTGGCGCCAGTCGCGCCATTTCCCCTCCTACTGAACGAGTTAGACGACGCGGGGGCCGAGCCACGGCACGGTCTTGCCTTGCGCAGTGATGTCGACAGGCGCTGGCGCAGAGGCTGCAGTAAAGCCCTGACGCGACAAATACGGGGCCGCCGCCTGCGCCGACGGAGGACATGTTCGGCGCCGTGATGGGCACGCAGAGCTGTGGATTGAGCAGGCCTGGGACCGTGCTGGTGGTGTTCGTCGGTGGGATGTCGGCGAGAGAGACGTCGAGGTTTGTGTGGCACGTCGCGTTGGCGACGGAGGAGTAGACGAGAGCATCCCTGCTGGGCGGTAGCGTGAGAGGATAGCGCGATTTCTTTCGAGGGCGCCTGTGCGTGGGGGTTGGCGTTAATCAGCCACTTTGGCGATCCGTTCTTGCTCTTGTTCTCGCTTGTCCTATTTTTTCTCGGTCTCAGTGGTTCAATATAGTACTCAATGTCGACACAAATGTGGGCGCCGTCGTGACCTTTTTAAAAAAATTTTATCTGCGGTTGTGGATCGATCTCCAAGTTGGTGCCGTTCTGGAACCTGCAATCCCCAGACAGAGTCCCTGGTATCGCAGTGGATACTCTTCTTGATGCGCTTCTTGGTGCAGAAGATCAAGCGACACGATTTCCGTAACCGCTCTCTTAGAGGAATATTCACGTCTATGAGCACGGAAACACCTCGAGAACGAGTGGTGATAGAGAGCGATGGGCGCAAAGACCGTAACGTATGCCCCATTCACTGGTTGATCGATAGGACTGCATAGCTCACCCTGAAAATGTATCGTACAGACCTTGATCCCCTTCATAATATCGCCCCGCTTTTTCCCAGTCCCGCTCTCCCATAACTCCCACCCAGTCTGTTCCCACCAGCACGCCGACCCATACCTTAACTACCTATATAACACCCCCTTACATCTTCTACAACCACCACGCCCAAGCGCACGACCATGAAAAACATCTCCGAGCCCGAGCGTACGTTTCCGTCTACCCAATGCCAGCTGCCAGCCATTGGCCATGACTTCTCCCAAGCTGGCCTCGTGCCTACGGCTCTACTTTACGAGGATGCCATCCGGAACGAAGGTGCCATCATCTCCTCCACACAGATGCCCCTCGTCAACCTCTGGCAAGAAGACCAATCGCCCGCCTACTGTAAGGACAAGCGCGATGTCTACGAGGAGACCGGCAAAGATGGCATCTAGTGGGGGGGGGGGGGGGGGCGTTACAGTGACGTCAAGATATAGACGAGCGAGCGTACGTCATTCCGATCACCTTTGTCTGAGTGCAGCATAAACCTTCCTCGACAGACACATTCGAAACCAATCGTAAACGCGCTATCGATTATTTGGACCCAAGCGACGAGCTTCAATGTTGAAACGTGAAGCCAGTCGCGGAGACTTTCCTCCACAGCACTTGACACGTGGGAAGAAATACCGTACTTTGGAACTCGGCTCATCAGTGACACACCAAAGTGATTTAAGCCCTCCTACCCCAGGGGATGTTGAAACGACCCTAAGGGCCCGATTATAATTCGCTTTGACGTATTATTATATACTTGACAACGGACATAGGGCGAACATCTAAGTTACCTCGATCCGCGCTCGGGTCGCCTTCGGAGGACCGGTGTGGGTGTGAAAGTTTCAAGCTTCAAGGTTTGTCGGTGTCGGTCGCAATACAGAACGTTTCTTTAAGAGTGTACATGTATACAAATGGCTTTTTACACGCCCAACGGCTACAGGTATCAAAATTAGTTCTATGGTTACACCTACCATCCACTATAATTTCCAGGGTCCAACCCGACGTGGGAATCCGTAAGATCAACTAGTTCTGGCGGGAGGGACACAATACTCCTGGATTAAGTCGATAATTCTCTCTAGAATCAAATCCTTCTGCGGTGCAGAAAGCCTGATGATGGATGCTTCTTTAACAAATCTCCGGATATC
This sequence comes from Lactarius vividus, assembly GCA_021527035.1. Lineage (NCBI taxonomy): Eukaryota > Fungi > Basidiomycota > Agaricomycetes > Russulales > Russulaceae > Lactarius > Lactarius vividus. The sequence continues at coordinate 6,790 of JAKELG010000314.1, read as the reverse complement.
GCGGTGGATCATATTCCTGCGACCGGAACGAACATGCCTATCGATAACCGATAGGACACTTTCCGGGGAAATGTTACCAGAGGTTGTGCTGGAAATGGCGTCCAAAGTAACCGTAAGGTTTACGATGTAGCCCATTACGCAGCAGACGTTCTCCTGGCTGGTCGGTGTGAGAGATCAAGCTAGACTTTGAGACGAAGGATGCTTGCTCACCTGCCCCTATACATGTTATGTACCCAATCTGCGAATTCGACCCTAGCTTCGGTTGGGTAAGGGCTACCAAAGTCGTGGCTGAGAATCGTCTCAGCTTCACAGGGATTGTACTCACTCCGACACCATACCCCCATATCCCACTAGATCTTTGACAAGGTGAGACATCTGTGCTTTGAACTCATCACTCGAGAGATACTAGTTCCCATAAGCAACCAACACAACGGATAAACGAGGAAACCAACCCTGGTCTTGTCGTTGAGATTCCAGGTCTCGACAAGATCTGCATGGATGATGTTCACGCAGCTTTTCAGGGCATGATCAGCGAAGTCGACACTAGACCATAGGCGGCGCCAATATCCTAACGGAACCACACATTAGAATCCAGCCATAATCACAAGCTAGTACGCTCACTGCTTCGTCCAACTCTAGGAAAAGGACGTGATTTAAACAGTGGGCAATAAAATAATACCACGTACTCGATCGAAGCTTGGACGACAATACCACGGCTCACTCGCAACGCGGCGGACCACGCAAGAGGTACAGCGCTAACTCGTGACAGTTCCCCCTGAACCCCAAACCCCGCCGATGGGCCGCGTGCTCCCATGATGAACCTATCTGTCGTCACGACCAGCTTCTCGATCAGATCAGTATATCTCGGCTTCTCTGAGGATGATCGGAGAAGTCAGATGGTCACCATACGAAGTGTATAGAGAGAAAGAGAGTAGATACCAGAAACTATTTCTGCCGGCACATCCCTTAAATCTTTATTAAATAGGCGCCGACAGGAGTCTTCGCACTTTGCGAATGCCCTGGCCTTCGCGTGTTCATGTTGCGCGTCGCCACGGGCTTCAGGGACAACCTCGTCGAATTTGGTCAAAACGAGAATCACGGGCACTGAAGCTCATGTCGGTCATATTTACGAGTTGTATATCATCTAAATGTGCTCACCGGTTCTCATGTTCAGAATATCTTCCACTCCCTTTCCGAATTCCCCATTAATGGCGTCGGACGCTGGGACACATATCCTAGATCAATTTCCATCAATAAAACAAGACATCAAACATCACAAAAATGGACTTCGCTACCAGACAGCATGTAACCTTTCTAAAGGCGAGCGGCTTGCGTCAGTGCGGTGTGAGATGAAGTCTCGGATGGTTTGCAAGTTTTGTGAATCCCCAGGTTGCGATTCTAAGCCCGAACATTCATGGGCGATAAGGTAACGGTTATCTTCTGGATGAAACTCGACATTAATATCGGCTTTCACGTGAGTGTCCTTTGGTTCGGCCTTGATTCCATTGCAGTCATGTCAGTGAGGTAGAAAAGCGCTAGTATGGAAACGTACTGTCGCATCCACTTGGAAAACGGCCCTGATGAGTGATGATTTTCCAGAGCGGCTCTGATTACATAATGCGGGGGCCAAAATCAATTTTAAGATTACTCATCGAGTGTGGCACGTGCGCACCTTCCCCACAACGAGAATTCGGAATCTATAAGTACAAGTAATATGAATTATGAGGTACAAGACGATGCCAAAGAACACACTTGAAGTGTCCAGGGAGTACTTGCCACACTGTCGATTTGAGCAGCCTACGGGCGGGATAACTTGCCGTCGGTCGTCCGCGAGATGTCCCTGAGTGTCCTCATCATTGTCAGTGAGCATAGGCGGGCGCTGCTATGGTCGCGCTCACCTGCGCTCATTTGTCCGTGGTCTGAACTAAGATTCCTACCAGAAGGGGTAACTAGGGATTTGGTCCTGAACCTCTTAGGTGGTGGCGGCAGGTAGTTTTCGTCGCCCTTCATGCATTGCGCTCTCATCGAACGCACCCTGGCGTGAGTGGGTCGTTTAGGTGGAGGCACTTGCAAAGTCGGGAGCCCCGGCTTCGTACAACTTCGCTGGAACGAGGGTCCAGGTGTTCCTACGCCTTGTGGTACGATCATTTCGTTTGACATTACCGCAGTGGGTTTGCTGCTACAACTGCCCATCGGCGAGGATAGTAAGGAACGAGGCTGTGACACGGTTCGAACCGAATGAATGAATACGGTAACTTAAGTACTAGGCGTCGACTTCGTCGACTGAAACCTTGCTTGTGGCGTGTTGTTGTGTGTTCCGCTGTTGCGGGTGACGTGATACAAATGGTATGTAGGCGGAAGGAGAGCCGCACGCGAGATTTTGGTTTGTTGTTATAGCTTTGGCTTGTTATTATCTCTTATTTGTCGTTATTTGCGATTTGCACGAATTTCGACCTGCCATATGACCTTGGCAAGCAAGGTGAAGGAGGCGATGACATGCAGTACACGTGACGGATGACAAAACTTTAAACTCACCTCTTGACGGCTATATATACGCACCAGGACACGCCTGTCAGCCCAGAGCCTGCAAGGCAAGCCTTCCGATCGTTTCCTGGAGGAGTACACACAACTGCTGGATCAAGTCGATGGCCCTGTCCAAGACCAAATTCTTCTGTGGTAAGAAAGACAGGATTGCAAATGCATTCATAACGAAGCTCCGGATGAATCATATCTCCGTGTCCAGAATCCAGACTTCTCGGAGACTTGCTGGGCATGGTTTGGTGGCATATCACTAGCAGCCATCCTAAAGATGCCATCCGGGACGGCCGTGAGACCTACTATGTAGCCCATCGTGCCACAGACATTCGCCTGGCTAGTAGACAGGAGAGATCAACCCAGACAATGAGAGAAGGAGCGCTTGCTTACCTGTGCTGTTGACATCGTGGACCCAATCTACGTAATCCTTCTCAGCTCTAATAGGATGTTGGCAGATCCAGCCATGCTTTTGACGAGGTGAGACATCTTCGCCCCCAATCTACCGTTCGAACCCACTCAGCAGTTAGGATAACTGAGAGTCAAATCCTAGTCTTGTCGTTTAGATTCCGGGTCTCGACAATATCGACGTGGGTAATTCATCGGGTGGGTGTGCTCACGGCTTCGTCCAACTCTAGAATCTGATTAAAAAGGTCCGCGGAGAAACAACACAACGTACTTGATCGAGGTTTAAAAGGTGATTCCATGGCTTACCCATAGCGTTGCTGACTAGGCAAAAGGTAGAGTGCTCCAACTCGCTACGCAACAAGATCGTGTAAAGCGTGGGTTTCCTCAGAAATCTGAAAAGTGTGGAGTATTGGATAGAGTTGAAGGAAAAACACATTCGAAGTGTTCAAGGGAGGACTTGCGGCACTGTCGAAGTCTATGAGTGGGGCTCGCCTATGTGCCCATGGATCACCTACACTGGACGGGTCCGGCACTTGCACTGGCACCTACGTACTTATGGCACAGTGCCTTAGGCACTTAGTAACACCAAATAATACCAAACAAATAATACCAAACACGTTAAACCAAGGACAATTTGGCGAAACACAAACACAAACATACACTTGACTATTGCACGTGTCTCTTCCCATACCCAACTTCCTGTGATATCCAAATTTTGTTCATGTACCAGCGTTCTCCGACTACTGGTTTTGCAGGTGGGTACCGACTGCCCCCCTACGTACAAGTTTTCCAGCGGTACGATCACCAAGCGCGATTTCGACGGTTTTTTCTAGGGTGCCGACAGAATGCGGAACTTAGACTTGGCGGAAGCAGTTCTCAGCCTGATTCATGTCTCGCTTTTCCTGTTTTTTTGGGCATTGGCGATTCGATGCTAAATACACACAACTGTTGGTATCACCACTGCCATCTTTATCTGTCTTTGTGGGTCATTCTATCTATACATTGTATTGGCACACCTTAAGAACCTGCAGTCGTTATACCAGACCCTCATCTCCTGCCCGATGTACGTTTTGATGTAGAAGTTTCTGTCACCATATTACGACTCCCGCTTTCTTCGAAAACGATGTACGCCCACGAGTATTGAACCATATCAAGCGATATACGCGCCGTCCGATGGTTAGTTGACAAACTACAGTGAACGCCGAGATAAGACCTCTCGTGTTGGCAATTCTTGGCACTTTCAACACAGAATGGGGCCGAGAGGTATGGATGGACTTCTCCTCTCAGTGGTGCTCCGACCCGTGCGCTACCTTTTCGAGACGTGCAACAACCACGGTTATTTCGCAAATGAGGAAGCAAGACGTAGACACGTGTATCTAAGCTGCGGCGGCACTGGTATGCTATATCGATTTCCGATTGGACTGGTTTGGAGAGCTTTGCAAGCGGCTGCAATTGCTCACTGGGTACGGTAAGGGGACTAACGCGCATTCGAACCCGACGTAGGTCAACCGGACAATGCGACACTGAAGAGCGCTCAGACGACCGACAAATGTCTCGAGATAGCTTGGGAGGACGTTCGAAGATCTACGTAAAGCACTTCAGACCATGTGGCCAGAAGGTGACCAGAGAGTAAGTCGAAGAAATCCTACGACATTTCACAAACCACATATTTCAGAATTGGAGCGCGTTGAAGTCGAGGCTAATGCTTGGGCTAATGGCATGAAGGATGTCGACTGGCGGATCTCTCTTTATCAAGACGCGTTGGGTGACGCCACTTACGGGTTAACGTGACAACTTTCTGGTGTATCGTTCACCCCCGATCTGAATCCTTCCTGATAAGCGACACTCTTAAATAATCTACCAGCCGCTTGTAGCGCCCGATAACTCCCCAATTGATATTCCCCGGAAAGCCTGAGATCCCTCGAAATTTGCCTTTTTCGTTGCGTCGACCCAATGGCTTGATGAGACAATAACTATGGCGACCAAGATGGTGGGTGCATCAGGAAAACCTACTTTGATAATTTCCATATTGGGCAAGAATTATTGAAATTATATTAGCATAACCATTCACTAGTCTTAATGATTATTAATTATCATGATTATCACGGCATTATTCTGGGAGGTTTTTTCTGATGCGCCGCCCGTGACTGCAAGATGTAGGCAACGGCAGTGGTCTTGGGGTTATCATCGAACTTTTCCCTCCTCCTTGAGACAACCTTTATCAACACCTTCATTGCATAAGTCGAATAGCATACTCTACATCTGCAACCTTGATTACATCAGATTATATCATTATAATCTGTTATAAACCCCCTTCCCGACTCTGCGACAGAGCATGTTCTTCGACATGGTGGAAAATATGTTCGAAGGGTACGAGGACCCAGACGAGCATATTTGCGATCCTGTACTGGAAATTGAGTGCCGGACGGGAATGTGGGACATTAGCAGCTATTCGACGTGCACGGATCCGGAACATCATATTGTTCCAAATTTGTAAGCCAGGGTCTTCCAGGGTCTTTTTTTTTTTTTTTTTCGGATTTTACTGTACAGTCATTCACCGCTCTTTGAGACAACCAAATAAAGATCGTCCTAGTACTCTGTCCATTTCAAGGAAAAAATAAATCTGTGGAAGCAGAAAGATGTGCATGCTTTAGGAGAACACTTGTGTGTATTTAAAATGGCAGAAATGTGGTGTTGAACACTCTCCCGGGCATAATCAGTGTCAAGACTTGTTATCAGGCCAAAACCGGACATTGAGACTAAGTCACATCTCGGCAATGATCACGCTATATTTCCAAATTTGAAAAATATTTAGCGCTCAGCCACCATCCCTGCGAATCAAATTGCTGCGTGCTGCCCGAAATGGATGTGTCCCAAAAACGGGAGTCACGTCACCTGATGCGAATGTATATCTGCGACACAATTTCACGGTTTCAGTCATTTTCTGGGCACCACACAACACTGTTAACATAGTAACACCTCCAAGCCAATGTATCAAGTACCTTCTGTGATATTACCAAAAAAAACAACACTTTCCCATCGTTTTTACTTGTAATCTCTTGAAATTATATTCACTTTTGTCCCAAACTTTACTTCATCTGCGGAGAACAGAAGATCGGAAAAACATAGGGCTTAAAAATTTCAGAATCAGATATCTACAAGGTGTGCGAAGACGATGGAAAAAGAATGAGAAAATTGAACAAGATTTGAGCTCAAAAATCACATTTGTCTCATTGACCAGTGTGTCTCAAAGACCGGTGAATGACTGTATTTCCGTGCGCCTTGGGATGTATCCTATCCTTTGCTTCATTTTCTCTCCCCATCCATCATCTTTACATATCCTGTGTTGTGGCGATTGTAGTTCAGTACGTGCTGAATAGGACAGATAGAGGGCCGCCTTCATCTCGACATCAGGGAAAACCTCCCGAGCTAATCCAGCTAATTGAGCTACGGTAGCGATCAATTAGCTAGATTAGCCATCAGGTAATTTGCCACCAGATACTGTAGCACTACGGTAGCACTACGGTATCTGCTCAGGAGCTAGATTAGCACGGTCGTATCACACCAGTATCAGCCACGGAAGTAGATTAGCACGGTCTGATCGTGCTAGATTCGGAATCAGCTCATGAGCTAGATTAGCACGATCTGATCATGCCAGTATCAGCTTAGGAGCTGATACAGATTAGGACGATGTATCACGCCGGCATCAGCTCAGGAGCTAACACAGATTAGGACAATGTTATCACGCCAAGATCAACGAGAACCAAATTTTATAAATCCAGCTCGTTTAACGATTCGACAAAAGTGGGCGTACACAGTACTAATCTGACTACACGAGAACTACCAAAAG
>JAKELG010000313.1:0-42818 GCA_021527035.1 Lactarius vividus | reverse complement strand
CCCACGACCTCCCGTTCAGCCCCTTCAAGAGACCGTACAAGACCGAACGTCTTCTAAAATTATCAAGGGACCTCTCAAACTTCCGGTGATCGAGGTCTTCAAGCGAGAGCACGCCAGACCAATGCGTTGGCTTACGAAGCAGCAAAGTATCAGGTAACGTGTTCTTATCCCTGGACATGGCGGCACAGCATGATTTTCTATATACGGCAGACCAGTCCCATGGTGGCAAGAGCTTTGAAAGCTGATTTGAAACCTTAAACGCGTCTCATTGGCTTGCTGGATTCCGCACGACCACTTGTTTGTCATCTGTAATTTCCTTTAGTCAGTAACTGGGCCTTATTGGTGAACCCAAATCGTTCTTATACTGTGGTGCGAGCTGGAAACCCTGCACCACGTACGGTCTATTTCTTCGCGTCCATCTAGCCCGACTCGCAGACAGCACTCATCACGACCACCCTTCATGATCACACAGTCAGACTTGTCGCCTGTCACCATCATAGATGAGACGACAGGCCCAGTGTCACAGAGTACCAAAAGTCCCGCCGCGTGGGACGGGAAGGCGGAAGTACTAGACCGCCGCTCGTCAAGTCCCTCCCCGACATCACAACCACCGGCGTCAACACGCAGCACCTTCGCCTCGATATGCATCGTCGCAGCCTGTACCAGTGCCCAATTGACCAGTATCGGTCTCGGTCCTGCCTATGCTATTTCGGTTCCATACGCCGGCAAGGATTTGCACATTCAGAAGAGAGAACTTGCAGTGGATCCTCAATGCGTATTCCATTAGTTCGGTAAATAATTTTATGCGTATGCAACGGCACCAGTAGAAAGAGCTCACCCTCTCCCCGCGCCCAGGCATGTTTCCTTCTTCTCTGTGGGAGATTCGCAGACCTCTATGGTCGAAAACGCGTATGGCTTGTTGGATACCTGATCTTTGTGGTGTTCGGTATCGGATCTGGCTTCGCCCAATGTATGTTCTGTCCCGTCGGGTTTGATGCAAGATTTATCGTTCTCAAACGTCGGTGATACAGCTGAGAAGGTGCTCGACACGTTACGAGGGCTACAAGGGATAGGCACCGCAGCTATAATCCCAGCGTCCGTAAGGATTTTTCTTTGTCGTCTATTGACATACCCTGACCTTTGGCTAACTATCTCCAGCTTGGAATTATGGCCAAGGCTTTCCCACCAGGACCGTCACGTTCCATCGCTTTTGCCACTTTCTCTGCCGGTGCCCCGATTGGGGCGACCGTTGCAATTGTTCTCGGTGGTGTCCTTACACAAGTTACCAAGTACGTCCGCATGAGGCATCACGCACGATTTGGAATCTTAGCGAACTCGTTGTCCATCACAGGGCCACCTGGCGGACACCTATATTTTTGCTGTCGTCGGGAGTCGCCCTCGCGTTTACGATTGTGGGATTCTTTGTTTCGAAGAAGACGAACCGTCACTGGAGGAAGACCAGCGAGTGGACTGGATCGGCGCGGCCCTGATCACTATCGGACTTGTTCTGATCGTGTTTGTTCTGAGCGATTCGCCGACTGCGCGCAAAGGCTGGAGGAATTCACGTGAGCTTTCCCCCAAGAGCGTCTACGCTCTTTTCATGTTCACCTCGATTTAACGATATGCGCAGACCTCATCGCCCTATTCGTCGTTGGCGTCGTACTTGTTCTTCTCTTTGTTGCCTGGCAGTACTACTTGGAGCGGCGACTCGAGAACCCCGATCTTCCGCGCACACGCTGGACGGCGCCGCCGCTCATGAAACCATCAATGTGGACGCGTGCTCGCGGTCGTTTCGCGGTCATGCAGATTATCGCGTGCATCAACTGGGCGGCGTTCACCATATGGTTGGTGTGGGTGGAGTTGTACTACCAAACCTACCTGAACCTGAACCCGATCCGCACCATGCTGCGTCTGCTGCCGCTGTTCGCCTCGGGAATCATCGCGAACATCTCCATCGCGCTCACGGTTGGGCGCGTCGACGTCGTGTACATCATCGCCACTGGCACGATGTTGACCGCCGTCGCGGACGTCCTATTCGCCGTGATCGACCCGAGCGCACCGTACTGGGCATTCGGCTTCCCCGCCGCCTGTATCATCGTGCTCGGCGCAGACTTCACGTTCGCGTCCGGCACTGTCTCATCGCCAAGGTGTCCCTACCGCACGAGCAGAGCGTCGCGGGGGCGTTGTTCCAAGCGATGACGCAGCTCGGGTCGTCGATCGGGGTCAGCGTGTCGACGATCGTGTTCAACAGCGTGCTGAGGACGCAGTCGAGGCGGCTTGGTGTCGTGGCGGACGCGCAGGGCGATAATGCCCCTCTTCCGGCACAGCTCAAGGCGTACAAGGCCGCGATGTGGACCGGATTTGCTTTTGGTTTACTTTGTACGTGTGCCGCAGACATCTAAACCCTAGCTTCTTTATTCACCCCGCTTTCCCAGGCACGATCTTGTGTGTTATATTTTTGCGTGGGGTAGGCATTGTCGGGGAGACGAATGGGCAAGATTCGCCAGCTCGTCGCAGCCCAGAGGACGGTGGTTCAGTAGATGCAAATGGTAAATTGAAGGCAGAAAATCATTCGCCATCGTAAAGTTGAGATTCCTCTTTCATATGTCATCGAGTGTCATTGTAAATAGTGACGACAGTAGCATCTCACTATGATTGGACAAGACATGACTAGCATGACTTACAATTTTTGGGTTTTATTTTAATAAAAAAAAGTTTGACTTGGAGCTTTTTTCGTCTGTAAAAGACATGTAAGTTATGACGTACAGCTTGAGTCGTGCCTGTCTGGCGAGGAGTTCAAGTTATTACAGGTGCCATAAAGTACTGTCAACCAAAAATGCTGGCCCAGTGAATCCCACAGTTTCGGGGCAAGTACCCGAAGATTGTTGAGGGCTAGATACATGGTGATGCCTGTGAGACGTGTTGGTAATTACAGTAAGTTTAACTTCTGCGTCGGCCCCGAGCTTGTAACCAAGTAGAGAGGCGATGATCGTACGATAGTCCAGCGAATGAAACTCAGACTCGGTTTGACACCGATGAAACCACTGTTATAGCAAGGAGTGCTGCAATGAGGAGTTGGGGGGTAGTACAATAATCCGTGATTGAAAAACACATTTTTTGTCTCCCGAACGTCGTCCCTATCAACCAAGAAAGCACAGAAAGCTGCTGCTGCAAGAGCCCGGGCTGCAAAATACCAGAAGAAAAAACTTGACCGAAGTCGTTGAAATCCAAGTTGAAATCTCTTCGGACCCAGCCACCGACCAACCTGAATCAGATGGCAATCCCGAGTAGTTGGACTGAAGATTATGTCCTATCAGACACAGGTCAAAGCAAGCATTCAGTTCATGACGCTACAGCCCGTTTTGATATGTAGTTATCTTATTTGGTCATAGGTGGCGGAATTAACCCATAAAAAAAAAAACAGTTTTGAGTATTTCGACAAACCGTTCTAGGGATTTATTACTCTCATCAAAACAAGCACTTTGGCTAAAGGAATGTGGGTCAGCGGCCCCCCAAAGGCCCAAAAGGTGCCCGCTCCTTTCTACGCGAGCAACCCTCACCAGACCCCCGACGGAGGAAACTACCTCTCTTATGCCACTCATACTGTACCCTCTTACCTTACTCCCAGTGGCTTGCTTCGCATAGGTACAAACTCTCCTCTTGTTCCCTAGTAGATGACACTCAGTTGCCACCGTTTCCCCCTTGTTTCCCCCTGTATGCATCTTGGAAGTCAGGCCCAAAGGACGTCGCTCCGTTTTCTCGTTGTATCGCTCTTGCTTGCACTGTGACCCCCCCTGAGCAAAGAGGCGTGGGAACCTCCAGAATTGAAGGCTCTTCATTGGTCGTGTCGCTCCAGAGATAGAATTGGTGTCACCAAGTCGACTTGGCAACCTCCATGTGACTGTTACTGCTAAAACTCGCCCCAGACTCGAACTTGCTCGTTGGAACCAAACCTAGACCAAATTTTCGTCGTGATGCATGTACGTTGAATAATGACAAACATTCACCACTAAAATGCGTCCGCTTCTGTCGGTCGATTTGTAACTGTCGTTGCCAGTGGCGAATACTGACGGCCTCATTGTTCGCATATGTTCACGAGACTGACGCCTGCCACGACCGTCCTGTTCGGCTCCTTCAAAACACCGTACAAGGCGCGAAGCTTAAAATTGATGAGGAACAACATCTCGGATTTTTCAAGGGAGAGCATCCATCCCAGTACGCGTTGGCTTACGAAGCAGCAACGCGTTAGGCGCGTCAGGTAGCGTGTACCTTTTCCCCTGGCCCTGGCGGCTTCCAAGCTTCGGCACAAAATGATTTCTATATACAGTAGATCAATCCCATGGCGGCAAGGATATAGAAAGCCGATTTGGAACCCTCAACATCTTTCATTGGTTTGTTGCGCCCGCGGGACCACTTATGTTTGTCATCCGGCGTGGTTGCCCTTTAGTCAGTGACTAGGTATTGTTGGCGACCATCGCCGAATCCAAATCGTTCTTATATGACCCGAGCTGGAAAACGTACGATCGATCACTGCGCGTCCACCTTGCCCGACTCGCAGATAGCACCCATCACGACTACTCTTTATGACCACGCCGTCGGACTTGACGCCTGTCGCCACCCTAGATGAGAAGACACGCCCGGTATCACAGAGCACCAGGAGTCCCGCGGCTTGGGACGGGAAGGCGGAGGTAGATCGCCGTTCGCCAAGTCTCTCTCCGGCACCAGCAGCGTCGACGCGCAGCACCTTCGCATCGATATGCATCATCGCAGCCTGTACAGGTGCTCAAATGACCAGTATTGGGCTCGGTCCTGCCTATGCTATTTCGCTTCCATACGTCGGCAAGGATTTGCACATTCAAAAGGAGAACTTGCAGTGGATCCTCAATGCGTATTCCATCAGTTCGGTAAAATAATTTTATGCAACGGCATCAGTAGAATGAGCTCACTCACCCTCTCCCCGCGCACAGGCATGTTTCCTTCTTCTCTGTGGACGATTGGCAGACCTCTATGGTCGCAAACGAGTGTGGCTTGTTGGATACTTTATTTTGGTGGTGTTCGGTATCGGATCTGGCTTCGCCCAATGTACGTCGGGTTTGATGCAGGATTTGTCATTCTCACACGTGATACTATAGCTGAGAAGGCGCTCGATACTCTGCGAGGGATACAGGGCATAGGCTCCGCGGCTGTAATCCCAGCCTCCGTGAGGATTTTCTTTGTCGTTTGTCGAACCGCCCTGACCCTTGGCGGACTTCAACCAGCTCGGGATTCTGGCCAAGGCTTTCCCACCAGGACAGTCGCGTTCCATTGCGTTTGCTACTTTCTCTGCTGGTGCCCCCATCGGAGCGATCTTTGCAACAGTTCTCGGAAGTGTCCTTACGCAAGTTACCAAGTACGTCTGCACGACACCAGCTGAAATTTAAATGAGCTCATCGTCTGCCGCAGGGCCACTTGGCGGACACCTATATTCTTGCTGTCGGGGGTTGCTCTCGCGTCCATGGTTTTGGGATTCTTTGTTTTCGAAGAAGACGAGCCGTCAACAGAGGAAGACACGCGCGTGGACTGGATCGGCGCCGCCCTGATCACTGCTGGTCTTGTTCTGATCGTGTTCGTTCTAAGCGATTCGCCGACCGCGCGTAAAGGCTGGAAGAGTCCACGTGAGTTTTCCTCCCATCCACGTGTACGCCCTTTTCATACTTGACGACGTGCGCAGACGTGATCGCCCTGTTTGTTGTTGGCGTCTTGCTCGTCCTTCTCTTCGTCGCTTGGCAGTACTACTTGGAGCGGCGACTCGAGAACCCCGATCTTCCGCGCACGCGCTGGACGGCACCGCCGCTCATGAAACCATCGATGTGGACGCGTGCTCACGGTCGCTTCGCGGTCATGCAGACGATCGCATGCGTCAACTGGGCGGCATTCACGATATGGTTGGTGTGGGTGGAGCTGTACTACCAGACGTACCTGAATCTGAGCCCGATCCACACGATGCTGCGCCTGCTGCCGATGTTCGCCTCGGGAATCGTCGCGAACATCCTGATCGCGCTCACGATCGGGCGCGTCGACGTCATGTACATCGTCGCCACTGGCACGCTCCTGACTGGCTGCGCGGATGTCCTATTCGCCGTGATCGACCCGGGCGCACCATACTGGGCGTTCGGCTTCCCCGCGGCGTGTCTTATCGTGCTCGGCGCGGACTTCACGTTCGCGTCCGGCACGCTCTTCATCGCCAAGGTGTCTCTGCCGCACGAACAGAGCGTCGCGGGGGCGCTGTTCCAGGCGATGACGCAGATTGGGTCGGCGATCGGGGTCAGCGTGTCGACGATCGTGTTCAACAGCGTGCTGAGGACGCAGTCGAGGCGGCTTGGTGTCGTCGCGGACGCGCAGGCCGACAACGTCCCGCTGCCTGCGCAGCTCAAGGCGTACAAGGCCGCGATGTGGACCGGATTCGCGTTCGGCATACTCTGTGCGTGTTGTGTTGAAACCCCAATACTTCGGAATCTTTTTGCTCATCCCCGCCCCTCTTTTCACAGGTACGCTGTTGTGTGTGTTCTTGCGTAGGGCGGGCATTGTCGGGCAGACGCATGTGTCAGATTCGCCAGTTCATCCGAATCCGGAAGCAGTGGACGAAAAGAGACAGGACTCGGTAGATCAAAAACATCATGCAACACCATAGAGTTGGTAATTCTCGTCATTCATGCGATAAACACGACATTTAGACTACAGTATATATCGCTTTAAATTACGATAGCGATAGCAACACGATTGTATCTGATGACCCTTCGTCAACAATGGAGTCTCCATTTTACGATAGACAGCAAAGAACAATTGCTCAAGAGGTGTTGATCCATCCATCGATCTGCAGCTGTGGATATATAAATCGTGATCTTCTTGATAGGACATGGTAACAAAACATCCACGTATTAAATGATGCAAGAGAAGTGTCTTTTGGAACGTCATCGCGTCATCACTGTTTCTTTTTCGAACACCCACTTCTCTTCGCCTTGGTTGCCTGGATGGGTCCATCCTGCCACTGTACGTATGGGTCTTCTATCTAGTCTTCGACTGCGGCCATGTAGTCCTTGGACGTGCCGGACATTTGTACCCCAAAAGGGGGGTTGACAAAATCAAGATATTCGATGTTCAAGTTTCCAATATTCGTGTCCCCCAAAACGTTCGTGTGGAAAGGAAGTCACTGGGGAGAGGGTCAACGCTGCCCAGGCCTTGTGAACGTATCCGTTCGCCGTCTCCCCGGGACTCCGCGTACTGTGGTCCCAGCGCGGCTTTCCGTCTTTCCGACTCTTTTTCTCTTGTTCTCTCTTTTCGTCTATTGGCGGCTCGTCGACAATCTCGGCTTGTAAAGAATTCGAAAACCTCGAGTGGTACTCGTGGAGCTGGGACACGAAGCCGCGATTCGGCCGCACGATCGGTCGTTTTGCCCGGACCGCGGCGAGCGCTTCGTGCACCGTCATGCGGCTGGTGGCGATAAGGTAGGCTATCACCACGGTCGCGCTCCGGCTGACCCCCATCGCACAGTGGACCTGTTATCCGTCGTTATTATTATTATTATTATTACATCGTCGGGAGCGGCCGCGCCCGTGAGTGACGCACCATAACGCGATTACTCCGGCTCTCCGCGAGCGCGCCGCGAATGAAGGAGGTGGTGCTTGGGAGGTGCGTCAGGATGTCCTCGCTCTCGTAATCGGATATTGATACGTGCAGCCTGCGCAGGCGGACGCTAGACGGGAAAGTCGGTGCGTCCTCCAAGACCGAGAGGAGGTGTGTGATCCCAAGGCTGGTCAGCTGGGCCGCGTCGCTGGCGGTGGAACGACAAGTTAGGTATAGGCGCGGCGCTATCTTGCTTGCCACGCGTTTGTTATGCTTTGCTGCGGAACGATCAGGTCGCATTGGGCTTTGTTTCTCTGGTTGTTCTTGTCGGGAATTTTGGTAATGCTGGAAGAAAGATAGCTCGTAGAAAGGGACCCCAAAACTCATGAAAATGAAGATGCTTGGAGGAAGCTGGTGATAGCGAAAATGTCTCCGTAGACAAGATATGCGAAACTTTATACACACTCGCTAGCAATGCGCGTACCTGGCTGTGCATCGAGAAAAGCTGTGCGATAGATAGGAAGTGAGTCATTGGAACCACGCGTGCGTATCGGAGGGCGAGTCATTCGAGTCATAATCCATAAAGCACCTACTGACTCCGGAGTCTGATTCCGATCTGACGGACGAGCTTCCCATGATCTGGTCACCGAATCGAATGGAAGATGTTACCAATTTATGTCATGGTCGCTCACCGTAACCATTTGGGTATACATCGTACTGTATCGTATACAACAAATGATGGTCAAAATAACATACATTCGAAGGATATCTCTGCTTCGCCAATCATTACTCGCCTGTATACCATGGAAACATAAAAAAAAAAAGGAAAGGTAAGAAGAGCTTCGCATGGCTGTCATGCTCTATCCGCTCGGCGCTGATGTAACGTCGGATTTGGTCGAGGTCGAGGCCGAAGAGCTACTTCCCGGATTCGGTTCCTTTTGCGCCTCTCTAAGCTTGCGTATCGCCTCAGCAACGTTCCTCCCTCTAGTCGGGCGTGCTATGCGTTGTCCTCCCAGCAACTGGTTCGCATACTGGTCCAATTGCGACAGAAACCCTATGTTGGGGCTCACGATTCTACGTTTTTCCCTTACAGCCATGAGCGCCTCGT
This sequence comes from Lactarius vividus, assembly GCA_021527035.1. Taxonomy (NCBI): domain Eukaryota; kingdom Fungi; phylum Basidiomycota; class Agaricomycetes; order Russulales; family Russulaceae; genus Lactarius; species Lactarius vividus. The sequence goes on along the minus strand of JAKELG010000313.1, from coordinate 34,108 downwards.
GAGGTGTCATTCTCGCTGTGGCGACGAGGTACGCGCATACGACAGTTGCGCTCCGACTAATACCCATGAGACAGTGAACCTAGTTCGTATTGGATTTAAGTTATGAGTTCAGACAAAACAAAACATGAAACGCAGCAGGGTCACTGACCATGACACGCGAATCGGGGCTCTCGGCAAGTGCATCGCGGATGAACGACGTCGTGGTTGGAAGATGCGTCAGAATGTCTTGGTCCGAGCTGTCTGAGAGGGGAATATGCAGCGTCCGAAGTGGATGCGTTTGGGGGAACGTCGGGGCATGTTCTATGACCGAAATAACATGGGTGATTCCAAGGGTGGAAAGTTGAGTCTCGTCACGCGCAGTGAAGAGGTCTGTAAGGTAGACTCTCGGTAGCACCTCGCTGGCTGTGCGCCCGCGATCAAATGACGGCCATTGTCGCCCGCTACGTTCCCGTGCAGCAGTCAGGAGGGATGTTTGCCAAGTCGGCGCATTGAAGGAGAGCATATTGGAGAGAGTGGTGAAGGGGGGGAAGATGGTGGTGAGTGGCAAGATCGAGAAGAAGGAAAGAGAAGAATCATTTTGAAGGTCTCCAGGGCGGGTCTCCTGTTCCCGATTTCCGTGCAGTGGCAGGCAAGGTTTTGAGTGTGCAGCATACGTAATCACTTCCCCGGTGACGCGGCTTGCACTATCTGTATGCGCAGCACAAGCCCACAGCGCTCATCTCCATGGGCTATCATAACGTTAACTAGGCCCCGACGAGCATCCCTCCAATGCAACCGCACCAGAGCGCGTCCAATCGTTACTCATTTTCTGCCACCCGCATCCTCGAATCTGGTATCCAAGTCTTGGTCGTCTCCATCATCGGGTGTGTTCTCTATTCGACCTGATTGTGCTCACCCATTCATATTGAATCCTCGAACAGCTTCGGAGGCTACGTATCTTTTTTAGAAATCGGCCGTGCGTCCCGAATTTGATACATCCGTTTTGTAATCTCATCTTCTTTCGGCAGTTGGTTGGTTAGTGCATCATGAGAGGCGCCACATCACTGCAGGTTAGTTCGAATGAATAAATTCTGAGTCTTACACACTGAGGCACGCGACGTTCTGTGAGTCTAGGGGTTTACATGATGACGGTGGGAATGCTCTTTCCCTCCCTCGCGGTAGTATATCTACACGCTTGTTCAGGCCGCACAACGCACAGCGTCCCTGCATACACAGCACCGCACCCGGAAACCATCACCGAACCTTTCGAGTGTCGTTCAGATGGCAGTCTCGATTTTTGCTCCCGGGAGAACTGCCAAATGCGCTGGAAGCCGCCCGGAACACATCATTGCTCGACATGCGGTGTATGCCGCCTGGGGTTTGATCATCACTGTCCCTGGGTGAGAAAAGCTCCGCTCCTTCTGGCTATCCATTGACCCCTTCCCAGCTGGGAAATTGCGTTACCACCGGTCGCATGAAAGCCTTCTTGACTTTACTTGCTGTGACGTCTGTCACCGTGCCCCTTGCCAGCCTACCAATTCTACCGGTCCTGAAGAGCCACGTCGTAGCCGCGCTGGCGGTATCCCACGCGGACACTTGGATAATTGACGTGTGGTGGGACCGTCCGTATTCTTGGATACTATGCGGGGGCCCCCCGGGACGTTGGATCGTCGGTACCCTACTGGGGTTTCACGTGCTTCGTGCGCGACGCGTCCCCGAACCGTGGCTTAGTGGCTCTGTTATCGCGCAGCCTCACGCCCGTATCGTAATCCTCGTAGGAGCCGCGGCCTTACTCTGGTTATTTTCTGTTGTACGTGTTTCGACTCAGACGTAACGCCTCGGAGTTGATGGGTGGCTTGCCATAGTCTATGACTGTTGCTGTTGCAAGGGACGTAACTCGAGGCCTGACAACTCTGGACAGCATCCGTGTCCGTGTGCCGCGCCGCGGAAACCCGGCGCGGAAGACAACGGGCCGCTTTGTATGCATCCCTTATTCCTGTAGCCAGATTTCTTCTGCAAATGCTTCCGCGATCCATACCACTTCTGGCACACGGTCCAATAGTCCCGGATCTCGCAATTCTCACATCGTATACCCCGTCCTGACAGGAGAGCGTGTCTACGACCTCGGCTGGCGTGAAAACTGGCGTCGACTATTGAAGCAGCCGCTGTTCGACAATGGGACCCAGCATTATGGGCGAGTTGTTCCAAGTCTTGTGTTCATTGACCTTCTCGCTGAGTCCCCACAGTGTGTACAAGTGGCCGAAGATGAACCCGGCGATGATTCAACGCATGTTCAGTTCCGAGGGCTTGTAGAGCCACGCCCAATGAAACCAATGAAGTAACATATCATATTCTCTCAGACCATGTTTTTTTGAACAGTAGCCCAGACCGTGTTGGGGGGATCGTCTATCTCGTCTCCTCTGATCATCGGAAGACCGATATAGTACCACCTTTACCTTTCAATATGATGTCTAATCCACTTCCTCAAGCGGGTGCGGTGCCTGCAGTATACATGAACAAAAGCCTTTCGTGGTATAGACAAGGGGAGAGCTCCGCACCTTTATTGCCGCAAGCTACTGCGGGCCAATTATCAGCGCTTTCGCCATCGAGGCACGCGCTGTCCCACAGACTCGGGCCGTCTGTGCCGGTCCACTGACTGCACGATACCTCCTCGTACGTGCCCGTCAGCGCGCCACGCCCCGGCGGGAAGAACGCATCGGCAGCGCCGGTATCCGTGCACAGGTCAAAGCTACGACGGAATTTATGTAAGCGCGCCAGCTTTGACGATAGACAACAAAGGGGGATCACGCACTGCACCGACATGCCGAACGAATTGGTTGGCTGGGAAATCGTCTGGCCGCACCATTTCTCGTTGCCCAGGATGGGACACATATTAGTGGCCTTTACGATGATGCTGTTGAACGGGCCCGTGAAGTTCGCCGAGAACGGGTCCTTGTCCCCAGTCACCTTGAAGCAGCGTCCGCACGCGTCCCCGGCACCGAGGCCCGTCTCCGAACCGAAGGCGAGCTGGTTTAACGCCGTCGAGAAGCCAGTAACGTTCTTGCCGCACGCTGCGGGGACACTATACTCAGCGTGTGTACCCTTGTCGAGCGCGACTGGCGTTGCTTACCGGGAGCGGCGCACCCCTTGTGCCAAGTGAAAGACGCAGTGCCCGAGGGGTTCTGCACGTAGCCATCTGTCGCTCTGGACTCGAGCTCGACCACACTACCGTATACGGCGACGGCGAGAAGAGAGGTCGCGGTGAGGATGAGAGCAGATTTCATGGCGGGTACTATGGCTGCGACTTTCGTTGTTGTCCTCTTTCCTCCTCAACTGCTCTCGTCTTTATACGTTCGACCTGAGTAATTCCGGTCGCTGTGCGTCGAGTAGGACCGAGTCGTGGCAACACTAGCGACGGTACGATTATGAGTTCGTGTTGCCATGGCTCGGTTCAATATGTCTGAGCCAGCTGAGCTGAGCTACATAAGAAAACAAACTGGCTTGGCGGTTCAGTTCATGAGTGCGTGAGTACGTGAGTCAGTGAGCTATAGGACATAAGCTCGGGTGTGTGTGTCACAGGCGAGAAGACCTGGGCTGGGTAAGCTGGCACAGGAGTTAGTATCACTCAGCAGGAACAAGCACCTACAATGAACCATTGAACCAAGCTAGAGGCGGCCCAGCATGATTCCGACTCAACGCTTCGCAGCTGTACTAACCGGCAGCGGGCTCGAGAAAAAGGGTCTTAGCCCGATGCATACAAACAACAACAAATGCGGGAACGAGTAGTTGCGGCTCTGACACCGAGAGGATGGCGAAACAGCTGAACACACGCATACGACAAGCCCACGGAGGGGGGGGGGGGGGGGAGGACGCCATGGCAAAGGAGAGTAACACACGTGGGCAGAGTCTCGACACAAACCCCAAGACCGATAGTGGGGAGGCAACGACAGTACCCCATAAGGCATCTACCACCACCAACCACCCACTGTAACACCTAACTCTCCGCACGCGTAATTTCACACTAGCGACGGTAAACTTTATTAGGGGGCTCAATCCATGTCCTCCTCGAAACCAACGGTTCGGATGATATCTTATTTGTGCAAGCACCGTGATTCGTGCGTGCGAATCAACACAAGGACTCAGACTCGGAGGAATCTTGTGGGGATGCGAGTTGTTGTATACACAACTAACCGCCGCATCAGAAGGAAAATTAGGCGGCAACACGCGCCCAAGACAAGACAAGAGACAAGAACCGAAAATATCTGCGCGAATTTGAACCTTTACCGTGCGTGCGGCATGTGATTTTTTTTTTTTTTTTTCAGATAAGCGAGTTTTTCTGTCCCCCCTCAGAACTAGCAAAACCTGCGCAACAAAGTGAGTGGCGCAGGAGATACACAAAATCGGACGAGTAACCTATAGAACGATTTTGTGATGTCGTTCAAAGTTGCCTACCCCAACCTAATTGAAGAATCAGGACGCTAACAACATCTCCAAAATGGAAGGGACCGGCCTCGACTCATAATATACACCGACAATCCGGGACCTTGTAGCAAAAGCCAGCTACGACCTCACCGCCGCGGCCGGGACCTGTTTCTTATCGACAAAAATTATGAGACGAGACGAGATGCGACACTGGGGGCATTCGCATTCGATGAATGGGTGGTAGTAGAGGCGGCACGGAAAGAGCAGAGAAAATATGGGGAAAATTCACGCACGTATCGGACTCGACGGTCGACGGAGGAAGTAAGCGCATTGACGGGAAGGAAGACACACGTCATCACACATTGACAATTCTTCTATTCCTTCACCACGAGTACGGGTAAAAAGACAGTCTGTACTACTTTCTGGAAACTCTGAGATGTGGCCATGTTGGATTCAATCAGTATTTCCAAGCTGTGGAAGACAACAAAGTTAGTTATGTCTCAAGAGTTGTGACGTTTTCAGAAGGCAGTAGTACTACCAGGGGCATCTTGCGATCGTCCCAAAGAAATGTGGCTCTTCACGAACGAAGAGAACACGATGTTGCTACCGGCCGGTCGCACCCGGCCAGATCAACAAAAAAGGGTCCTTCACTGTCCAAGTCCTGGCCATGAAGACAGACGAGAAAGGGGGAAAAAATCCTAGACGCGTTGTCGTTTCGACGACCCAGATTTTTCGTAGGTGCAAGTACCGGTACACACGCTCAAACCCAAGTGTCGAAATTATATCTGTATCGTGAAAACAGTTTCCAAATATCGGTCAAGTTTCGAACCCTTTGTCAAAAATCAAACGGGAGGTTGCGCCCACTGATAGCGGCGTAGCGGAAATTTTTCCTTGACCCCCACCGTCGTCAAGAGATTCTGACTATAAACACGGTGACTTGAAGTTCCGTGGGCCACCCGAAATGCGCATGGGATGTATAATAAAGCAAGAGAAATTGAAGAATACCGAGAGCAGAAAGGCACGACACGACCGAAACAGGAGGAAATATTGATACGCTATATAGTCTGTAACGTGTCAGTTCTTCTTTCTCGTCGAAAATCGAAAATTTAATGTAAGTTCCCACGACTCTTCGTAACTGCGAAATTACAAAGACTATTGATTGCAAGCTGCCTTTCAAGTTCCGCGCTATCCACACAGTTCCGACCTTCCTTTCTTTTTACTACCATCTCTATCCGCGAATTTCATAATGCCTGGTATTAATCGTCATGTCCTTCACGATACCCGTCGCAATTGTAGCACACGCACTGCATTCTATTCAGTTTTTCATTGTGCCATGTGCGGCGGATAACTCGTTTTCGAAGTGTTCAAATATTGGCAGTGGGTGAGTGTCAAATCTCGGTGAGGAAACAAATAGGCACGTCGTTCAACTCAACTGTGTTCTCAAAATTCCACTGTGTACTTATTCCTCCGTGAGATATGTTACATTCTTACGGTTATAGAACATTGTAACTGTATTGGAATTCCCTAGTGAATTGGGCGATGAGGCCTCGATGAGGTACAGGCGTTGTGATTGCAAGGTCTATAGTGGTCTAATAATATGTACTAGGATACTCACATTTTTCTGATAACGGCCTTGTGGCCTCAACCTCTCCAGTACCGCGATGGGGTGAAGGGCAAGGGCGTGACAACAGCCCGGCGAGCCTTCTTACGCACCTCGACTGCGAGGGCTGTCCCTTTTTTGTGGAAGCCGGACTTGACGTAAGCCATGGAAATGTTTTTGCCAACGGTAGGAGCAAGTGGGATGCCTGACGTTACGACGCCTACGAGCGCTTGTTATAACGGTCGCCAGTCACTACGGGGGGAGGACACGCACCGATTTCGTCTGATGTTTCTGGTGCAAGCACTTTCGCGCCCTCTGAAACGACTCAAAAATTAGGACGAATAGATGGAAACTGAGAGGGGTACGCACGGCGTGCAGGCGCTTCCTCAACAATCAGTCCTACACGCCGTCTTGGTGGTCCGTTCTTCAGTTGGTCCAGGACGGTCTTCGAGCCGATAAAGCCCCCTGCAGCACGACGATCTTTTCCGATTACCCAGGAAAGGCCGGCTTCTACGGGTGTCGTGCTCTCATCGAGGTCGTTGCCGTACAAACACATTCCCGCTTCCAAGCGTAAGGAGTCACGTGCACCCAGACCAGCGAGTTGGACGGGGGGGCGGAGGAGTGCGGATGCAAGGAAGGCGGCATGCGCGGGAGGGATAGAAATCTAGTTGGGTGTCAGCGAGCAGCCAGGGTTAGTTCAGCGCGACAGGGGAGGGACTGACCTCGAAGCCATCCTCACCTGTGTACCCACCGCGTGCAACGTGCACGTTGATGCCCTCGAGTGGAACAAACGCGCTCCTGCCAAATGTCAACGCGCGCAGATCGTAGGAGGTAAGAGCCTGCAGGTGGTCCGCTGCCGCGGGACCTGGCTCGAGTCAGTAACGTTCGTCTGACCTTGAAGTTAAATGGAACAGACGACACCTTGTAGGGCAAGCAGCCCCCATCCCTCCAATACTTCGTGCTCTACAGGGCCACCTTTCGAGCGTTCGCTGGTGTTCCACTCCGCCAACCGCGCCTCAAACCATGCCAAGTCTTCTGCGCACCTCCCCGCGTTTGAGACTACGTAAAACGCGTCGGACGCGTATTTCGTGATCATCATATCGTCGATGATTCCACCCTCTTCGTTGAGGAGTACTGATAGTGTCGATGTGTACGGGATCAGTGTCGAAAGTGAGGAGGGAGTCAACCATTCTAGGAATTCAGTCGCCGTGGCGCCGCGGAAGCTACAGGGGTTTTCTTCGTTGAGAAATGTTATGGATCGACAATATCTTTTTGTGGCACGTACTTAGACTGTACCATATGTCCAACGTCAAATAGTCCTGCACTCTGTCGCACGTGTTGATGACTAGCAACTGTGGAGGCATCAGAAACCTCAGGCCTCAGGTCTGGGAAGTAAAAGATACAGGCCTTGGCTGGCATCTCCATACGTCAATGGCATGTGATAGCCCGCAAACGGGACCATCTTTGCACCGTGTTGAACGTGAAAATCGTACAGGGGGGTTTTTCGCAGAGACTCGAGTAGGGTTGTCAGCTTCCAAATGGTTGAAGTATGGGAGTTATGCTCACTGTAGTGCCTCCTTGCGACTCCGACTTAGTTGCCATCCAGCGCGATCCCATATGTTCACATGATTCAAATGTATAGAAACGATTGTATGCCCTCCTTCTGAGAATAGGGAGGATATGGCGGGGTAAGGTCATAGTTGTATGAGGTTGCGGGGACTCGGAGCAAAGCGGCGTTAGGACCGTTCGGATGAGGATTTCTGAAGTCGAGGACCCGGAGATTGGGCGCACAGGGAAACGGGAAAATACGGCCCGGTAGACATCGAGCCTACACTCAAGTTCCATATTCTTGAACGCTTCTGGTATCCATTCCACTTCTGGTTCGCAGTGGAATTGTCTCGGGTCTCTCTAAGTTCTCATTTCATATACCCGGTCCTGACTGAGGAGCGTATCTATGACCTCGGCGGGTGCGAGGACTGGCGTTGTTGATACAGCTGCTCAAGCAGCTACTGTTCGACAATGGGACACAACACCATGACGAGCTCTGAGATCTGAAGGCTCGTAGAACCCCGTCCACTGAAGCCAAAAGTAATATTTCATATTCTCTCAATTTGTGTTGCCATGCTACGAATGACCATCTCGTCTCCAGTTACGAATCATCAGAAGACACATAAATCTTTGCCTTTCAATATGACGTCTTGGTTTTCCCATACCGCTTGTTCAGGGTGCAGTGCCTACGGTATACATGAACCAACACTTTCATGGCGTAGGCAAGGAGAACTCCGTACCTTGATTGCCGCAACCAACTGCGGGCCAATTAGCGGCGCTTTCGCCAGAGAGGCACGCGCCGTTCCATAGGCTTGGGCCGTCCGTGCCCGACCACTGACTGCACGATACCTCTTGGTACGTACCCGTCAGCGCGCCATGCCCCGACGGGAAGAATGCCTTATCGGTGCCCGTGTCCTGGCACAAGTCGAAGCTACCACAAGAATTTGGTTTGAGCGCGACGGCCGTGACAGCAGACGAGAAGGAGCGGGCACGCACTGCACCGACATGCCGAACGAATTGGTAGGCTTGGACATGGTCTGGCCGCACCATTCCTCGTTTCCGGAGACCGGGCAGAGATTGGTGACCTTTACGACGATGGTGTTGAACGGGCCCGTGAAGCTCGGCGAGAAGGGATCCTTGTTAGCGGTCACACTGAAGCAGCGCCCGCACGCATCCCCGGCGCCAAGACCTGACGGGGCGCCGAACGCAAGCTGGCTCATCGCGGCCGTGAAGCCAGTGGCAGATTTGCCGCACGCTGCGGGGGATACTGGACTCAGCGTGTGCGCTGTTGTAAAGCGCGATTTGCGTTGCTTACCGGGAGAGCTGCAGCCGGAGTAGAACGTGAAGGAAGCGGTGCCCGAAGGATTCTGGACATATCCGCCCGTGGCTCTGGGCTCGAGCTCGACCACACTACCGCGCACGGTGGTGGTGGCGAGAAGAGAGATGGCGGTGAGGATGAAAGCAGATCTCATGGCAGATGGCAGTCTGGTTACTGTCGGTGCTGTCCTCCTCTTCCTCGTCTGCTCTCACCTTTATACACTCGGCCTGGGCAGTTCTGGTGAGTGTGCGATTTATTGGTTCAGCGCCGCTTCACGGCATTCATAGCGGCGGGTGGTAACGAATATGAACGATTTGACCACGCCGAGCCATAAGCCGTACCTACTACAGGGCAGGCGTACGGTCTTCATAGAGTCCGAGTTTGGTATAAGACCGCTGTTGAGTTTTTCCCATGACAATATTCGTAGACCTGCTATTTTTCTAAGTGGCGTTCGGCGCCGGATAGAGCTTCTCTATCACATTCGCTCTAATATATCTGTTACTACCACACGACGGCGTATCGGCTCCGAGATGAACGGTGGGTAAAGTCTATCGGAAAGCGACATTGCACAGCAGCGCCCAAGGCAGCACCGTCAAATCAGGTTTTCTTACAATAAATGATGTGGATGGTGTCTCTACAGAAACTTGAACCTGCCGTTCGAATGTATACTGTCGAGGTTACGCTCGGATTGCCTCCTGCCATACTGTCTCGGGCACCATTTACCTTTAGCTTCGTTTGACCGGCCTTGTATTATGTACTGTCCCGAAATAAATATGGTTCACAAAAAAAAAAAACTGTCTTGGGCACCCGGCTATCGTGCGGCCCCCGCACATGATATACATACCCCTCACGTTCTGATGTTGATGTAGGCTAATTAACGTAGATTGGATGAAAATGGCTGAGGAAGACCAAAAAGGGAGTTTCAATCAAGATTTTGATTGTGAACCTCACGCTTTTTTTTAATGAGGCATATGATGGTGGTGCTTTAGAGGAAGGTAGTACAAGTAGTAACGTACAAGCGAAGTCGCAAATAATTGAATCAATCAAGTCATCAGACCTCCAGCTGCATGCAACCAGCACATCATGCGAGTTTGTCGTCTGTCAGGTGGGTGGAGTATGCCGTGATTCAAGCGCATAGAGACTGGGAAAAGAGAAAATTCCTGCGTCACTTGGCGAGATGACGCCACCACCGGCAAACAGCGGTCGTAGGTGTGAGAAGTTATGTCAGCATTGTTTTCCTGAGACGCCGGGGCCAAGCGAAATAGCAAGTTAGTAGAAGTGCGGAAGCTGTAGAATCCTGCAAGAAACCTTGTGGAGTTCAATGATAGGTGCGACCGAGTCTACCAGTATACGAGAGCGCCACAATGGTAGGTCAACGTCAACGAAGTCTCCATTCATCGAATGGACGTTTGAGTGTACGATCAGGCGACGGCTCGGTGTTGGGGTGGCGGCGCCATCCCTTATAGGTCGTTGCTAAGAGGGCTAACGGTAGCACGAGCGAAATATAGAAAGAACTTCGAGAAAACGCACAAGAGCACGCGAGCCGGTGGCGGGGCTACAGCCAGGTAGCCGACGGAGACACGGTGGGCCTCGCTTCGCTGTTCGCAAGCTGTCTGTCATCTCCAATGGGGTTTTGCATGACAGTCACCGGTCTCGACAAAAGGACCTAAGTTACGCTGAACGCGCGTAGATTTTCGGGTTTCGTAATGGTACTACTCCAGACGGTGGTTTAGCGGACCTACACGTTCGACTGGACGCCGCCCCGGGGCACGGCACAGGAATCTCATGGCACATACGGGGAACAGTATGCCCGCACACAAAAGTTGGGTGGAAGTTAAAGGCAAGGGCTGGCCTTAGCTACAGAGTCCTGCCAGACGCGCCATATGCGCCCGACAAGGGCCGACTAGCCAGCACAAGGTTGTGAGGAGAATAGAGAAGCGCAATTGATGGCATGCGCTACTACGTTGCGATAGAACGCTTCGGAGATGTTACGCGACGCCCGTCTCTCTCGGGGCACTGGCGGACGCGACCGACGGGCTTAAAAGTCCCTAACGGCTGCGTCGTTCCGTACATGCCGATCTGAAGAAAAAACAAGTCATCGAATCGAAAATGCTCCGAAATTGGCAGCGTCTGCGAACAGCCTGGGTCAAAGTCGTAAAAGGGTAATTTACTGCCCCAACTAGCTTGGAAGGGCGGGTGCTTCATACCACGCGCGGCCGGAAAGGAAGATAGGACAATATGAGGGCAGGATGCTCGTACACGGATGCTTACGGTATTGCCAACTTGAATGCGATACTGAAAGGAGAATGATCAGCGCGGGAGCGCCACGAGTACCCGGAGCAAAGTTACTGCGGGCGGTACCGCGTGTGTTTACGCTGACAAACCTTCCTTTTTAGGAGGGTTAAGGCGCGTTCCCGTACATAATCAAGCACGGGATGCTGCTGCGGTCCCAGGAGGTGTGCCGGCAGTCCCACTGGCAGCAAGTCAAGATTTACACCGTTCGACTGCGCAGAGATGAGTTATGAACCCGGCTCTTCTTTTGTGTCAGACCGTCCAGACAAGCCTCTGGTAGTCAAGTGCGATTACAATGCCCGTCGCCAAAAACTGTCCTTCACCTCGGCGCGATCCTGCTCCTACCACGGGCTCAAGGAGAAGGTTATCCCCTCTCTTGTTGTTCCTTTCATACTGAAAACTCTCGCCCCTTAGATTGAGAAACACTTCGCACTTTCTGCGCAGCACTTTACGATACAATGGAAGGATCATGATGGAGAACAGAATTACATCCAGGACGAAGTATCATTGGACGAAGCCATCGAATACTACCATTCAGGCGACGAAGGTTCTGTTAGATCATCCGGTTCGGCATTCGCGTCGCGCAGCTCCTCGAGGCACCACAAGATAACAATGTTCGTCCAAGTCCGTGTCGAATACGACGGGCCCAGTCTCTCGGATACCTCTTCGTTAGCCAGCAGAGAGGACGACTCACCTGAAGAAAGCCAATTCTCCTTCTCCCCCGCTCCCGGAGAGCTTTCTATTCCCCAACTAGATGATGACGCCGTGACGGTTAGCTCGAAGGACACCCGCCATCGTTCTCGTCAGGGTTGCAGAGACCCGTCCCTATTCAAGAAACTCTTGACTGGTGGTACGCGCTCTCAGGCCTCAGGAAGCACATCTCACAATTCCTTGCCGCGGAAACCGTCTCGCTCGCGTATTTTTGGCTTTGGTTCTCACTCTCGTGCGTCGTATACGGATGAAGATCCTACCGGGAGAAGCATTCGAGATTACACCAACGGACCCAGCTCGGACAACCCAGCAAGTACCGAAAGAGCATATGCAAATGATCCATCCGCCGTATTTGCACGTCTCAAGCTTGAGGAGCAGCTTAATGGCACTCTTCCTCACGAACACTCGTCAATTCAGACCGATCGGAGGCAAGCGTGGTTACAGGAACAAAGCAATCAGACGAAAGCCGCTCTCGGCGTAGTTCCCGCACCTTCCACGAGCGATGACGCGATCTCTCTCAACACCAGCTCACCATTGTCTGACGGTGTCCCCGACATGGACATCCTACTCGAGAAAGACGAGCGAGGGAAATACTATTATAACTATATGGGTTCGGGATCCTCTGAATCTGCAGGAGATACGGAGTATGAAGTGCCGACCAACGGGAGCCAGCCCAGTAAGCCACGTCGCATCCAGGACTGCTCAACCTTTCTCAGTACCATCTTGCGCCCATACAGACAATGATATGGGCATTCCGCATGAGCTTCTGATACCCGACGAAGTAACTGGCTGTGATGAGTGTGGTTGTGTCCTCGATCAGATGAGGTACATCTGTACGACTTGTGGCGAGAAGACTCCTACGTCACGCGCTGCGCTCGAAACCGCAGCCGCCGCAGCAATAGGAAAGGGAAAAAGTCCCGAATTCCCCAGCTATGTACACCACTATCACGGCCCCAGTACCGAGTATAACTTTAACTCGGAAGAACCTGCGTACCCTCCCCGTGCACACCGTGTCCACGTCACGCCTCGCTTCACATCTAGTGCTAACATACCTGCATATCCGTCTCATAAGCCTCTACCTGCCCTACCTTCTAGTTCACCCATGCAAAGTGTCCTCGGCCGAAACATCGGCTCTCAAACGACGCTGGTTCCGTCCAGCTCGTCAGGGTCGTCATCCTCAACGGCTCGCGCTGGGTACGAACTCTGTAACATGTGCTTCACAAAGGTCGGCGTCGACCATTCCTTGGTGGGTGGCGTCGACGCCCCATCCTCTCCAACACCACCACAAACCGCGTCAGAGCTTGCGATTGCACGACGTAGTGCGCCAAAGCAGAATGGACAGTTACGTCACGCCTTTGTGGAACAGGTTTGGGGCTTCCATGGCTGGCAGGTCATTGGTTCGCGATTTTCTCATTGCGACTCATACTTCTATGAGCTGATTGTACGAGTTGAAACAAACAGAGCAGGATGAGATGTCGCACCATTGTTCCGGGTGTCAATCCGTGTTGTCAGGGAATCGGTACAAATGCGGGATCTGCGATAACTTTACGATTTGCCGAGCGTGCTTCAGGTGGGGATCGTCATTTCCTTAGGACCCCTCCCCTAATGTGACGATGTCGAAACAGTGAGGTGCACAACATCCACCCAATACACCCATTCTTGGAAATGAAGGTCAAGCCTGCCTCCCGAACACGCAACCGCTCAGAAATATCGGATGGCGCGATATCGGACGACAATGTGGACGAACCATGTCAGCGACCTCATCCATCTGCACCAATATTCGCTCATCTCCTTTGTTTTGGTAGCTCTCAAGCACCCTGGCGTCCAATGCTTCAAGTTGGTACTTTCTATCCACTTCCACCCATTCTTTCTGACGCGTGTGCAGTTGTCAGCAAGACATTGTTGGTGCCCGTTTTCGCTGCGTTGATTGTACGAACATAAACATCGACATTTGCTCAAACTGCGAGACTGCTGGCTTGCCTGGTAATCTCGATGCGTCCGACGGCGGGCATAGTTCTTCCCATATCATGTTAAAGGTAACGTTCATCCTCATATCTAATGAGCTCGCTCGTATCGGCTAACTATCGACGCAGATACCGGTGCCGCTTAACATGCACGAAGTACAAAATGTTTCGCAGCGCGCGCACGGACTGCGCCATGGCCGAGACAGCAATAACTTACGCGGAGTGTCGCCGCTGAAGCACTCTAGTCCTGGTAGCATCTCTTCTCTCTCCGCGAACACCGTTTCGTACGGCAATGGCGCCGGGACAGATATTGAGGACGACTACGTCCACCTCCAGATTTGCAATGGATGTGACGAGGTCTGTCGTCTCGTTCGTACGAGTACATCGATTCTGAGATATGCTCTACTCGCCAGCCCATTATCGGCGTTAGGTACCAGTGCCTTAACTGCCCCTCCAAACCTTCATCATTCAACTTGGTATGTGACGATATTCTAATGCTACTCGTACATCGCCTCTCACTACCCATCCGATTCAGTGCTCGGACTGCGAGGTCAAGTCATACAGGGTCCATGACCCGATGCACACGTTCCTCAAGATCCATCGGCCTGTTGACATCCCTGGCCCACTCGAATCCGAATTCCCTATCATACCAATCCTGTTTGTGATAAATGTTTTGGATCATGCGAGTAAAAGCTCAACTCGAGTGCTCTACTCTCCTTGCAGATATCGAGATCCCGCGGGACCCCCACCTGGCAGCCCCTCTGCAAACATACCAAGTGACCCAGCAAGTATGGAACGTAACCTTTCTCGTATGCGGCAGTTGCTCATCGGCGCGGAAATAGGTTATCTCCGTGACCTCACACACGCCTTTGCTCTCTGCGACCGGCATATGCAGCGTATCGTTGGCAAGTGGTACCGCTGTGCGTTCTGCGCCAAGGACCTTTGCGCAGACTGCGAGGTGCTCGACACCCACGATAGCACTCACATTTTCGTCGTGTTCAAGGCTCCCGTCGATATGCAAGCGTTCCGGTGCGCTTTCCTACACCCTTGCGAATTCACCTCCATGGCTGACATACGGCGGTCTAACAGGCACTTCGCTGATCTAGAGAACCCAGCTGGTAGTCCACCAGTGTTGCACGGAAATATCTACTATCCACGACACTAGTAACCATTATACTGTATCGATTTCGATTTCGCTTTGCTTTACGACTACTGTTTGTTCTTTTGCTTTTGTGCTAATGATCATCTCGGGGACTGTAGTATAGACAGCAATGTATTAGGGATATAATCGGTGATAGGACGGACTGGCCGGTCTTGAGCGCTTGAGCCATCGCAGATATACGTAAATGAGTGCTACATAGGGCCCAGGGTTCTGTAGTACAATGCGCACACAAATCAGAAAAGAGAAAGAAAAGAAAAGATAAATACAAGCAACCGCTGCGATTCCAGGAAGACACGCTTTCACCCCTTACCCCACTGTGCCGACATGAGTAATGAGCCCAGATTTTTGTTGGACCCCCTTGCCAGTGGGTCAGAACTGACAACGGAAGTTGAGCCTACTTCCCGAACAGGAGAAATAACGGTCGGCACGACATCGGACGACGTCGATGACAACGTGGACGAACTATGTTAGCGACTTCCGTCAATCTGCGACGCCAATTTCCGTTTACACCCTCTGTTTTTGAGTAGCCCTAAAGCACCGTGGCTACCAATGCTCTTTGTTCGTGCTTTTCTCAACTGTTGACGCCTTTTCCTGACGCGC
Source organism: Lactarius vividus (assembly GCA_021527035.1). Classification (NCBI taxonomy): domain Eukaryota; kingdom Fungi; phylum Basidiomycota; class Agaricomycetes; order Russulales; family Russulaceae; genus Lactarius; species Lactarius vividus. Next base: position 18,512 of record JAKELG010000313.1, on the reverse strand, counting down.
ATGCACTGGCAGCTGTCAGCAAGACATTGTTGGTCCTCGATTCCATTGCATCGAATGTAAGGAGGACACCAACATTTGTTCGGATTGCGAGATTGGCAGTCCCGGTGCGTCCAACGTTGGCGTTGGCAAACACCGTTCTTCCCACATCACGATGAAGGTAACGTTCTCTCTATCATACCTCTCGCTCTCGGAGGTGCTCGCTCGCATTAGCTAACCATCGAGGCAGATACCAGTGCCGATCAACGAACCACAGGATGTTTCGCAGCGCGTTCACGGACAACAGCGCCACAGCCAAGACCACACTGACTTGCGCTCGACCCCTGGCGCCGGGACAGATACAGTGGGAGGTTACATGCACTCCCAAAGTTGCAATTCGTGCGAAGAGGTCCGTCTGTTGTACTGCTTGACTTTTATACATAGATTCTGACATCACGCTCTGCTCTACTAGCTCATTATCGGCGTCAGGTACCAATGCCTTAACTGTCCCTCCAAACCTTCATCGTTCAACCTGGTGTGTGACGATATTTTAAATCTACCCTACATTGCCTCTCACTACCCACCTGATTCAGTGCTCAGACTGCGAGGTCAAGTCGTACAGAGTTCACGATCCAATGCACGCATTCCTTAAAATCCCTCGACCAGTGGACATTCCTGGCCCACTCGAATCCGAATTCCCCATCATACCAATCCTGTTTGTCATCCTTTTTTGGACCATGCAAGTAGAAACCTAACTCAAGTACTCTATTTCTCCTCGCAGATATCGAGATCCTGCTGGACCCCCGCCAGGTAGTCCTTATGCGAACATATCAAGCGACCCAGCAGGTATGTAACACAACCTTGCTCGCTTGCCCATGTATGCAGCAGTTGCCCATCGACGCCGAAACAGCTTATCTTCGTGATCTCACCCATGCGTTTGCACGATGCGACCGGCATACGCGGCGTATCGTTGGCAAGTGGTACCGCTGTGCGTTCTGCGCCAGGGACCTTTGCGCAGACTGCGAGGTGTTCGACACCCACGATAGCACTCATGTGTTCCTCGTTCTCAAGGCTCCCGTCGATATGAAAGTGTCCCGGTGCGTTTTCTTTTCCCATACCCCTGCGAACCCACGTCGATGCAGACTGACGGCGTATGTATAACAGACACTTCGCTAATCTAGAGAATCCGGCTGGTAGTCCACCAGTGTTGCGCGGAAACATTTACTTGAGTAATAATGATAATAGTATATCAGTTCCGTTTTTACTGTACTTTGCAACTGTCGTGTGTGTGGTATTCTTTTATTTTTGGGCTAATGGGTATTATCCAGTTAGTCCATCTTATCGATGATTGCATCGTATCCAGTAGATAAGATAAATACATGTCGCCAATTGCTGCGGTCCCAGGAAGAATACTCTTTCCTTTCTCCACTACGCATACATGAGTAATGGGCCCGGGTCTCCGTTGGACTCCAATGGACCAGGATGGATAGAAAAACCTCTGCTCATCGAGTGTGACTATAATACCAATCGCCAAAATCTGAGCTTCGAGTCTGCACAAGACTGCTCCTACGATGAGCTCACGACGAAGGTCCTCCCCTCTCTACCGCATCGTTCATACTTAAAAAAAGCATCCCTTAGATCAAGGAAAGCTTCAAACTCACCACGCGTCCCTTCAAGATACGGTGGAAGGACGATGACGGAGAGCAGAACGGCATCCACGACGAAGCGACGCTGGACGACGCCATCAAATACCACCATTCCACCGCTGAAAGTTCAGTCACCATGCTCGTCCAAATCTCTCTCGAATATAATGGGCCCAGTCGCTCTCCGCTAGTCGGCAGAGAAGAACAGGTCTCTTTTGTCTGGGGAGAGGTTTCTGGCCCTCAACAGGGTGGCGACGCCACGACGACAGGCTCGAAGGTCATACGCTGTCGTTCTCGTCACAGGATCGCGGAAAGACTAACGGTGCACGCTCTCAGGACGCCGCGGGATCCTCTCACGCACCGACTCGAAGTACAGATGAAGGAGGGACCGACGGAAGCATCCTAAACGGCAGTGTTGACGAGGAGCGCGACCCCTCCTTTCATGAGCGCTTATTGTTCCGGACTGCTAGGGAACGGGAATGGCTGCGGCAGGCCCAAGCCTCTCATCAAATGATACCGGCATTCGACACACTTTCTACTATAAGCAGTTCGTTCTCCCTCAACACTGACTCTCCATTGTCCGATGGTCTTCCCGACACGGACATCCCGCCGCAGCGCAGAGAGTACTATACGAATCCCAGATCCTCGGGACCTGCAAGAGGTTCAGAATATGAAGTACCGGTGAACCAGAGTCAATCCAGTAAGCAATCCAGGACTGCGGCGCTTCTCCCAGGACTGACCTGCGCCTACACAGACTACGATACAGGTATCAGTACGCACGAACACCCAGCACTCCAGGAAGCTACTCGCTGCTCTGAGTGTGATTGTGTCCTCGACCAGATCAAGTACACCTGCACAACTTGTGGCGAGAAGGCTCTGACGTCACGCGCTACGCTCGTCGCGGCGAAGGGAAAGGACAGGAGTAGCGAACCCTCTTCGCCCACACAGACAATCCTTGCCCGAAGCCTGGGCTCATCGGGATCCTCTTCCTCAACGGTTCGCGCTGGATACGAACTCTGCGCCTCGTGTTTCGAGAAGGACGGCGTCAACCATTCCTCGGCGAGCAGCGTCAAGGTTTCATGCTCTCGTAGACTACCGCCGACCGCGCAAGAGCGTGCGATCGCGCGACGTAGCTCGCCAAAACGGAAAGGGCAACTACGTCACGCGTTTTTGGAACAGTTTTGGGATTTTCGCGGCTGGAAGGTCGTTGGTACGCGATTACCTCTTTGTGGCCTGTACTCTATTAAGTTTTTTTTTTTTTTTTTTAAAAAAAAAAAAACTTGCAGAGCAGGACGAGACGTCGCGCCATTGCTCCGGATGTGGATCCGAGCTGTTAGGGGATCGGTACAAATGCGGAATCTGTGAGAAGTATACCCTTTGTCGAGCGTGCTACAGGTGGAATATGCACTTCTTCATACCTCTATCCCCCTCTCCTTATGCGGTTGTGCCGAACACAGGGACGTGCACGACATCCACCCGATACACCCATTCTTGGACATGAAGGCCAACAAGCCTACTTCGGAAACACGCAGCTACTCCGAAGCATCGGACGATACCACATCAGACGACAACGTGGACGAACCGCGTCAGTGAACCTCATACATCCGCGCTGATTTCTGCTCACTCCCCAGTAGCCCTAAAACACCTTGGCTACCAATGTTCTAACACCATCTTATACGGTAACGGCGGCGGGACAGATAAAGTGGAAGACTACATCCATATCCACCCCCAAGGCTGTAATTCGTGCGAAAAGGTCCGTCTGTCTTCCCATTCGACTCTAATACCGCGATTCTGATATTCGTTCTGCTCTACTAGCCCATTATCGGCGTCAGGTACCAATGCCTTAATTGCCCCTCCAAACCCTCATCATTCAACCTGGTATGTGACAATGTCCTAATTCGGCTTTGTGCGCCTCCTCTCACTACCCATTTGATCCAGTGCTCGGACTGCGAGGTCAAGTCGTACAGAGTCCATGACCCGATGCACACGTTCCTCAAGATACCTCGGCCGGTGGACATCCCTGGCCCACTCGAGTCCGAATTCCCTATCATACCCATCTTGTTCGTGATACATGTTCTGGGCTGTGCGAGTTAGAAAACTCACAAACTATTACAAACAGATATCGATATCCTGCTGGACCTGCACCAGGTAGTGCTGCTGATGTATCGGATGACCCCGAAGGTACGTCACTTAGAACTCGCTCGCTCGTATTTTGTTCAAATCGATCGACGTCGAAACAGCGTATCTTCGTGACCTCAAACATAGCTTTGCGCTCTGCGACAGGCACGCGTCCCGCGGACGGATCGTTGGAAAGTGGTACCGCTGTGCATTCTGCGCTCGGGACCTTTGCGCAGACTGTGAAGCGCTCGATACCCACGACAGCACTCACGCCTTCCTCGTGTTCAAGGCTCCCGTTAACAAGCGGGTGTTCCGGTATGTTTACCCGTACCCATACGAATCCGACTTGGACGGCTGATGTCCCTCCCTTCCAACAGACAACTTGCCGACATCGAAAACCCAGCTAATAGTCCACCAGTGTGGCACGGAAACATATACCATCCACAACGCGAGTAACAATTATCTCTCTGTACGAGTTTCGTTCTGCTTTGCTGTGCTTTGCTACTGCTGTGTGAACTTGTCATCCGACCATCTCTCTAAAAAAAAAAAAATCGTAGTATGGACCAGCAATGTACTAGGGATACAATGTAGGAATCGAGACAGATTTAGCCCTTCTTGAACCCTTGCAAACGCAACGTGGTTCAGCGATACACGTCACGTCGGACAAAGGGAGGGGAGACGAGCTCACCGAGACGACGCCGTTCGTAGAACAAGTCCGTTCGACTAGCACCGAGGTTGACGATCTTCGGACAGCCATCACGGTCCTTCTCCAAGCGCGTGCACTCAGCACAATAATACGCGTCCGAGATCCCTAAAACGCGCGATGTCAAAAAAACAGAAGAAACAGACGAGCCGGATCTCCTTTATAAAACTACTCCTCACCTGGAGAGCCGCAGATGATGCAGCGACCACCGTACGTTCCGAAATTACACTCGTCGCAGATCCTCACGAGAGTTTCTGGGCGGACGTACGAGTCGCAAACGGGGCTATTATATTATTCGTAACAACGTCCACCCACCAGGAAGAGGGGAAGAGGGGAACCCACCATTTTCCGTCGCATTTCTCACACAGACGGCCGATGGCTACACGCTCGGTTTGGGTCAAATCGGCTGGCTCTGTTGGTGGTAAAATAATACTCACCTATTCCCGGTTGGCGTCTGCACATGATCAAATCTATGGTTCGTGCATCAGATCGGGTCCTCTGTACCAGCAAAGTGGACACGCACCGGGATGGTGTTTAGACATGGTGGTGGAAGTCGAAAGAAGAAAAATCTCGTAATAACTTGAACGGCGCGTGTGCCGACTGAGTCAGATTTAAGCCAAGACGAACTCCAGACGTGCTGAGTCAGCGTCAGCGGAGGGAAAAGCAAGAGTTGATATGATGATAGACTAGAGTACTACACAGCAAAAACGGTTTCTACAAAGGACAACACATGCCCCATTCGGCCTCGCTCTCTCATCTCCTTATGACAAGTGGAAGCTTCCTACTCCTTCCTTCATCGCCACTTGCAATTTCTCCAACATGACCTCTTTCGAGCTGTACTCTGGCAACTTCAGATAGTTGACGCACGTCATGACGCTCGGAAGGTAATCGTCCGCCTTGAGTGGCGCCTCGTGTGGCTTGCGCACCACCGTCAGTGGCGGGTTGAGCCCACGGAAACCTACAAAGTGGAGTGCGTGAGTATCGTACACGTGACTCAACCTAACGGGGAGGGGGAGTCTAACCTCCGATGGGGAGTCTTGGGCTTCCAGTGAGGAACTGCAGATACTGCCTGCGTGTTGGCGTCTCGAACCCCGACATGACCTCGATCAGGTTACGGATGGTCCGGCTCTCGGCGTTGAATCCATGGTCTGCCTTGATCGCCTCGTTCAACGCTACGACAAATAAATATCTGTCTGCTCTTCGGCGAGAGTTAAGTCACTACTCACTTTCGATCGACCAGTCTTCCTCGCCATTGCCGAAGAGCATGACTAGTTCGTCAAGCGCGAACGCCTGCAGGTCCGTGATCGGGAACACCTTCGAAAAGCCCTCTCGGAACGCCTTGGCTTGTAATTTGGCACCTTCCCCGATAATAGCCTCGATAACCTCTGTGATGTACTCCTCGACATTCTCCGAGGTCACGGTTATATTCCTGCCGTTTGGCTAAAGGAATAGGGATTCAGCTCTAACCGTCAGCCGCCACAGAGATAGAATTACTTACCCTCAGCTCGATGTCGTATCCTGGAATTGTGAAGTCCAGTGCCAAGTCTTCAACGTCTACTTTCTCTTTCAAAAGCTTCTGCAGCTATGATCAACTTCAGCCAAAGAAACTAATCAGTGAGTTTCGGAGAAGGCCAACCTTGTCGAGTGGTTTTGTTGATGACGTGAGAGATCTTAGTTTCTCCAGCGACTTTGCCAGGTCTTCATCGACGAGCTTCTCATCGCTTGAGCATAAGTCACGCACGCGACCCGAAAAACCAACACACCTTCAGCGAGTCAATGGTGAGCGGGACATCTTCCCCGAGGGCAAGCTTGAGGAACACTTTATTGAACGACATGTCGATGATCCGCGAATCCAACATCGCCTTTGCCACGAACTGCCCAATGACCCGGATGATATGCGTGCGCTTAGGATCGCCATCGTTCGCGATGTCCTCTGCGCTGATCGGCGCCGGGAACAGCCCCCGCGGGTGGAACACATACGCGCCAGTGCGCAGCGGGTCGTCGTCACGCCAGATTTTCAAATCGCGCCTTGCAAACTCGCGCGATACCAGCGCGTAGAACTCGAGCGTCGGGCCGAGGCCCGTGCCAACTTCCTCAAAGTACTCCACCTCGAGGATCGAGGACGACGAGCCGTACAGCTCGAACACCTTCATGGCGCTCTCGAGGATGTGCTTCCGCGAGATCCGGACTTTCTGTCGCTGTAGCCGGCCAAGGAAACCGACGCCGTCGTCTCGTCGCGAGCCGTCTTGGAAGCGGTTCTGCTGGCTCTGCCATTTGAGTATAAGACGAGCATATCCGAACGACGTCGACTGCAGGAAGTTGTAACGTGTTGCGAAGGGGAACAAGAAGGGGAAATGTTGCGGTAGGTCAAGTGCCCAATCGGGGAGACATTGGCTAAGATCATTTCGTCCCATCAGCAATCGATGCACGATATATTTCAGGCTCATACCTCGCGACGATCATCGGCTCCTCTAATTGACGCGTCAGCTTGGCCGAAAGTTTATTGTTCACGAATGCCGACTCGGGCAAGCTGCGATTCGGGTGATACTGCCGCTCGGCCTCTACGACGTTCAGCTTGTGCAAGACCCGAAGTAGGCGCAAAATCTTGGCGTGCGGGGCATCTTCCGGAAGCGAAGACAAAGATGGGGTGGGAGAGCGGCTCCGTGCAACGGGCTCTGAGGTCTCACTGCTACCTCCAGCAGGGCCCGGGACCTTCTTGAACTTGATGGTGTACACTCCTTGCCACAACAAGTGGGGGGGCAGCGCAGAGCCTGGCCCCGCCTTTTTCTTGCGAAGTTCGTGCTGGTGGATGGCGCCATAGATCGTTAAGTCTAGTGGTAAGGGGTGGTCGTCCATGGAGAATTCGAGGTGCCAATCTGTCTGCTTAGCCTTCAGCGCGGATGCATACGAGCCTTTTCCTGACGGCCAGCCACGTGACGCCGAACCCTTCGAGCTACCAGGTACCGCCGAGGGTGTACCTACCCTCGTACCTTCTGGGGTCTGTGCCTCAACTTTGGAGCCATCTGGGTAAGTAAACTCCTTCAGAAGAGTCCTAAAGGAATCAACAGGAAAAAACCACAAACCATCTGCGACCGACAGCGTAACTGTCTTTTCTGCCGCCGACGCATTATCGGGATCAATCTCGTCGTCAAACACCTGGTCGACCAGTCGCCTCAGTTCGACTGCGATCACGAACTATATGAAAGAACCAACCTCGGCTTCAACATCGTCGTCCGTGAAATCTGCAGTAAACTCGGCGTTGTCACCAAAACTATCTTCACCCGCCGCGGAGGTTGGTGGTTCCGCACTCGAGCCTAGCGAAGCCGGCGGGGGGTTAGATGGGCCAGCTTCTACGGCAGGAGGCTCCGGAACAGCCTCGCTCGCCGCAGCCGCGCTCTTTGCGCTAAGTCTTTGGCTGCGCCTGCGCTCGACCGTTGCAGAAGGGCCGGCGGAAGTGCTTGCTTCCGGCTGGTCCGGTGGCTTGGTGGCCGAAAGACCGCCAGACGTGACACCAGCGAGCGCGGCCAGCATACCACTGAGACGCGACCCACTAAACATCAGGCCAGAGACGCGCGGCCGTAAGTAGTCGTGGAGAGCCTGGAATGTCGCAATAGCATGTATGGACACGACGATGTTGTTGAAATTCTTCGGGATGTCAGAGCCTTCGGCAGCGACTAGGCGCAGACGTAACTGCCGAGCAAGGAGTGAAGGCGAGCTGCTCCGTTTTGAATCTACGAAGGTGGACCATGAGAGAGAGAGCTTCGACTGCGAAATAGGTGTCGACCTACCATCCATACCCTGGGTCACCGTGACAACGTCAAACGCCTCCATTCTTGTCAGGCTTTCCTGCAACTTCTTCACGAAGATAGCGAAGGGTGTTTGTGAACCAGCGAGCACTTTCGACTTGCGGACAATAAATGCGTCTAGGAGTAGCTCCTGGCGCCGAGCGATGGAAACTAAGGCAAGTCAGCTAAGCGAGGGGCTCCACAAAATGAATTGAACTCCACGTACTGCTCCGTGTCTTGTCTGTAGCGAATTGCAACAGCCCATCTATCACGCCACTCTGCAGTAGCTCAAAGCTCGACACGGATGTATGCGCTGACGTAAAGAGCGTTGCGAGTTCTTTGAGCGCGTTTCCGACCTCTTTCTCGCTGGCGCTCGAATCGGAGATACGCTCGACCAGCCGGCGCAGCGTCGCAAACACATTGTCGGCGTCATTGCTCTCTCTTCCTGTGAGATAACGGAACCGAATAACGCGCGCTCGGAGAGTCACCGCGTCCTCAGGGTCCAGAGAGAGCGAGGACAGCTTCTTGAAACCTGGGATACCAGCAGCAATCGCAGGTGAGACCGGGATGGGTGGTGGGGGCAGGTCTGGAGCCGAAGACGCATCGGAAAGGTCCTTGTCCTTTTCCTTATCGTTGTTGTTGCCCTTTTTCTTCGAGGAGATGAGCGTGCGATCGGCAAGAAGCTCAACCTCATGGAAGACACCCTCTCGTCGGAAAGCCGGCCGGTACTCTTCTGGGATCTTAGAAAGTAACAACTCGACTAGTTGCAGAGCGCCAATGACGAGAGTCGGATGATCCTTAGATGACAAGATGGACGAAGAGAAGCTGGCAACGGGTACAGACTAGGATATGGTGAGCTAAGGCCCCTGCATTAAGTAACAAGGTGAGTTTCCGCTTACCGTGAGGACCCGCTTGATCTCGTCAGCTTCCAAATAGCTGATCGCTTTCAGGAGCCCCGTAAGCGTTTTGATCCTCACCGTGGTGATGACGCTTGCTGCGTAAACGTCCACTAAAATAGGTACAATGAGCTCCATGAACCTGCCAACAACCTCGGGTTTCCCGCGTAGCATTTCCGTCCGGTCTGGTGGAGACTCTTTAGTCGAGTTAGGCGGTTCGTCGGCCTCGTGAGGGCTATCAGCCGGTATTGGAGTGGCCGTCCCCGAGGCAGGTGTCGGCGTCGCCGTTGCAGAAGATGATGACGGCGTGGATACCCCCGCGAACGCATAAAGCTGCGCATGTTGCGCCTGGCGTGCGGCAGCACGGTCGGCTTTGGCCTTGGCCTTGATCATTCTCGCAAGCGACTTCTCGGTGTATGCCTTGTGGTCATAGACACCATCTCGAACGGAAAGTGAGCACGGCTAAGCCGGGGAAACTGCGGTACGGCATACCTTTCGGTAAGGGGGGAAGAAGCTCGGCTATGAGGCTCAGAGCTTCCTCGACCTGATCCTTGGGCCGGTGGGCGAGGTTCTGCATTACGGTCATATCGGCAAGCCCTCCTCCGAGCCCTTGACCGCTCGGCGCATCGCCTTGTTCCTCGCTTTCGGACTGAGAAGACGGGAGGACACCCGTCAGAATTTGGTATAGAGTATCGACGATGCCCGCTTCCAGTAACACGATCGTGATATTTGGACTTGCTCGCGCAGAAGTGGCCAGAGCGCGCAGTAACTGCGTGAACGTGTTGGCTGCGATCAAAGGAGAGCCTCCAGCAGGGAGTAGAAGCACGTTGACAGCCGCAATAAGCTCAGCATCGACGAGGATCTCGAGATTTTCCGGGGACGACCGGTAGTAAGAATCGATAACCCGGATGACGCAGAGGCACGCAAACTCGACAAGGCGCTGGTCCGAGTAACCAAGGCAATTGCGGATGATGGGCCATACGCTGCGGATCATCTCGAAGTGTTCCGGGGGCACATTGCGACAGCAATTTGACGCAGCCTGTAATGCGGTTCGCTGTACAGCGATCGAGAAAAAGTCGAGGTAATTGAGTAGGGCAGCAAGTCCATTCTCACGGACAATGGAGCTTGGGAACTCTTCAGAAATCTTCTCCAGGGTCTGCGAAATCGTTTGTAAGAAAATGTGGCAATCAGATGATGGGCAAAACATACGCTCAGAGTCTGTTCTGCCAAATCAATGTAGGAGATTTCGATGAGTTTACTGCAGAGCACGGGGATGGCACCGTGGTACACGACAGTGTGGGCGACGCCAGGAAGGGCTTCCATGAGATTTGCCAAGCAGCGAGCGGCGAGGACTTGAGCCTCAAGATTGTCGTCGCCCTGATACTGGCCGCCTCCACTAAGAGCGAGTGCAGCCGCGAGTTGAGCATCCTCATCTTGCTCGTGGCTTTCGTCGTCGTCATCTCCGTCGTCATCGTCAGCCGCGTTTCCGGTGCCCCCAAGAATCTTGACGAGCTCGCGTACGAAAGCGTCGACCTGGAAAGAGCCTGCCAATGTGTCCTCCGTGCTGATGCTGAGTAACTCGCTGAGCTCTTGAAGGGTGACGACGCGCGTCGTCGGATCGGCGCTTGCCTTGATGTTGTTTAGCATCGTCTTGAGACGCGAGCTGAGTCCGGACATATAAGTGCCAAGTTGCCGGTAGTCGGCAAAGATGGCCATCGCCGCACTCTCATCGAGTCCAGCGAAGCCGCGCGGCAAACCCCCGACACCGTTGATCATTCCGCCTCCGTCTTCCTCGCCTGTGCCGTCGCCCGCGGGCCCACCGCCAGCGTTCTCATCCCCGTCTTCATCCCCAACCTCATCACGATCATCATGTGCAAGGTCCATCTGATCGTCGTGATCTGATGCCTCGTGCTTGTACTCCACGTCCATCATTTCAACGTCGTCGTCTTCTACGCGCGAAGGGCCGGGGGCTGCCATCGCCTTGCTCTTGGCAGCGGCGGCTTTTCCCTTTGTGGTTGAGCTTTGTCTGTATGAAGAAGCGATAAAGAGGCGTTAGCATTGACCCGAGGAGGAGCGCTTGTCAGCACATTACCTCATTTTTTTCGGCATCTCTGAAGATTGAATGGCGTCCGAGCGAGAGCGGAGCGCGTAGGCGGAGGTGGCTGAACGGGGACGCTTGAAGGGACCGGGAGGAGCGCTAGCGGAAAGATCTTCGGAGGGGGCTTCTGCGGCTGCGCGTTTCTTGCCCTTAGTATCGCGGGTGGGTTCGTTGATGGTAAGAGCGGGAGCAGTGACGGGATAAGTCGTACGGCGACCTCTGTGGAGTGGGAAGAGTAGTCGAGGGTCAGAGTCAAAGGGGGAGTTTGGTTCGCAAGTGCAACGTACTTCTTGCTGGTGCGAGAGGCTGGCTGGTCTTCTGTTGTTTCTTGGGATTTTCCCTTGCCTTTAGCGTCGCGAGTGCGTTTAGAAGGGTTGGACTGACGGTTGGAGCGGGTTTGACGGGAAGAAGAGGATTCTGCGGGGGTCGACGTTGTCTGATCTGGAATGTTGTTATCCTTGGCCACTTTCTGCTTAGGAGCTTTTGCGCGTGTGGAAGATCTGAGGGTTCTGGAAGAGTCTGAAGGGATAGAAGTGGACTGTAGAGACGATGGGGGATGTTGAGGATCGGTTTGGGTGGATTGGGGAAGGTTGGCAGAAATGGCTTGTTGAGAGTTGGAGTGTGATAAGTCCATTTAGAGCTGGCTGCCAGCCATCGAGTCCTGATCCTGACTGTGCTTAGACCGAGTCAAAGAAAAGTCAAAGTCAAAGTTGTTCACAACCCGAACCGGAGGGCCAAGGGGTGGCTACTAATCTCCGCTCGTGGCGCACCCATTACCACCCCCTAACTATCTCCTCTACGCTCAATACAAACAATTCTACCACCCTTTCTACCTCCTTAACCGTGATGTTGTATGCAGGTGCAAACATTATGTGTCCCCCCTCTGTCTCCTTGAGATTCGCCCCCGCTGCCATCCCCATCACGATCACCCCATTCTCTAGGCATCGTGCCTGCACAACCATTGCAAATTGCTTTGTCTCTCTCCTCTCTTCGGTCCCGGAAAAGTCAAACTCAACTGCCCAAAATGACCCTCCCCCGCGTACGTCAAAGGTGAATGGTCTTGCAACTGAGTCGGGAGACAGTAGCCGCTCGCGAAGCAGCTGTCCCAGATATTCACCCGTCTGGCGCCCATTTGCAAGGAGGTTTTCCCCCGCTATCACCTTTTGCACAGCAACTGCCCCCGCACAGGACATCGGATGCACCTCATCATGCCAGGTCAGGAGTGCAATAACGTCGAGTCATCATCATTACATACCATAAACGAGTGTCCGTGTTTCCAGTGACCACCATTCTTCGTAACCACGTCCGCAACCTGTTTAGACACAAGGATCGCCCCAATGCAGGAGTACCTATACCATACTCAGTACAAATGCCACAAACCGCAGACAAGAACGGCATACCCTCCACCAAGACCCTTCGCGACGGCCTGAATGTCCGGTGGCTCGTTGTCACCGAAGCTCTCCCAGGCATGTGTCGTACCCATCCCTATACAATCACCCGTCAATGCGTCAGCCGCGAAGCAGACCAGCCAGCTGACTCACGGCCCATCCCACACATGACTTCATCTAAAATAAAGAGGACACCGTACTTCCTGCAAACGGATTTCATGGCTCTGAAGTAGCCCTTTGGTGCAGGAACCACGCCTGTTGTCGCCCCCACCACCGTTTCGGCGACGACTGTGTGAAGAAGGTATCTGCGTTCAGCTCGTTGATCGCTGCCAGGACGTGAGGTGACCTGCAGCCTATGACCGTGTTCGGTCCGAGCTCAACGATCTTGTCCTCCAGTTCCTGGCGGAGCCTCTCCACATATTGTTCCTCAGTCTCGTCGGCTTTTTGGAAGCGCTTAGCGTAAGCCGGTGACACCTTGTGATAGATCTCGTGTTGGAGAATATCGTTGTACGGCGCACGCCGCGCAGGGTGTCCAGACAAAGATAGTGTGTTAATTGTATTGCCGTGGTAGGAAAGGTGCCTAGAAATAAAATTCTTGCGTTGTGGTTGACCCTGCTCGTACCAATACTAACGAGAGATATCGCAACGAATCGTCGAGATCTCTCAAGCTTGGCGCTCACCTGGCGAGCGAGCTTGAGAACGCCTTCCATTGTCTCAGAGCCTAAACAAGAACCGTTTGTGATTTAGTGGCACGAATGGCGTCGGGCCCACCTCCAGACAAGAAGCTACAAAGTTCAAACGCCCCTTTCCCCGACTCGACAAGGATTCTAGCGAGCTCGACAGCAGGCTCGTTCAAAAACTGCTCATTGAATACATCTAGGGACTTGTCAGCCCCTCGTCTACGTTCCCAATGAATGAGTTAGCCACTCACAAGCAAGCTTGTCGACCTGTTCTTTCAGGGCCTCCAATACGACCGGGTGGTCATTCCCAAGACACGTGACAGCGGCACCACCAGCTGCGTCGATGACCTCCCGTCCGTCCTCGAGTGTGATGTAGATCCCCTGTCCGCTGACCGCAACGGGCGGGTGCCACGGCGTGCGATGCAAAATCGTGGCGGGCCGTGGCGCCTTTTCCTCAGATGATGCAGGTGCAACGGCAGACACGTTGGTGTAGGATGTGGGTGACATTGGGTGCGGTCCCACAGGGATATACCGATTTAAAAGGAATAGCTAGATAGGAAGGATCTGGTTGGTCCGTCGTCAACGGGTGCGTCTGCAACTGTCCACGAGCTGCAAAAGTTAGATGCTAATCATTAGATTAGCATATCCCACGGGCTACTCCACTGACCGTCCCGCGGGATTAAAGCCGAGAGCCAAGTCTGGCTACCTGCCCGTTTTGGTGACAGGCGCACCAAGGCCCGAGTAATCGTGGGAGGACAGATAACCGCAAGGAAGACCAGCCGTGCAGCTCTTTCCCATGAGCGAATTCCATGGAATAGTAAAGAGTTGGGCTATCATCCATCAGAATAACGATGTCTGATATCACCCAGATTCCACGACACGACCTTGGCCCGGGCTTTGGGTGACCCTGAGGCCCGAGGCTGGGATGAGCTCGGGTGTGGGCCAGGCTGCCCAAGCTTCGGGGATTTGAGCCCAGCGCTGCACACCACTCAAGTCTTAGATGGGGCGGATGCATGATGCGGCGCTGACAAGCGATTCACCGGCCATTTCGGATGATGCAAGAGATAGAACCTCTGTCATCGGCACCACGTCGTTCAACACAAAGTTTCAGGTGCGTGATCTTGAACCCGAGCCCGTGGGGACACGAATAGGAAATGCTAAGAATATGTGTTTACGCGATCAGCGCGTGCGTGTATAAGATAAGTCGAGGAGTGGCCTGCGAGCCGCTCACGGTACGCTGTTTTGTACTGGCAGGCCACGTTGTGTTCGTTCGAACGAACAAACTTAGCGCTTAACAGTAACATTCAATGCACAAGTTGATTCGCTATTCTTCAGTCACAGACAACTACAAGCGTCCACAATCGTGACATGCATCTTCGCAATTCGCCTCACTTACAGTAATCGACCCTTGTTCTGGATTCTCTCTTTTTCTGGAAAAACCGCGATTCTAATTGTCTCGACAGAACAAAGTTAGCAGTTCTCGAACCCAGGGAACCAGCCCGCACCTTCTAGTCGCACCAGACAACTTATAGTCACTTCCATCTATACATCGTCGACCTTTATACTACTTTCGCAGAGGTTGCTGGTAGGTAGATTGTTAGTTATCCCCCAGTAAGTGTCAATCCCGTGCGATCAACATCCACTTACTATTTTTTTTTTTTTTCGTTCAACGCTTCCACGTGTCTGCAGGTTACGCCTGACCACTTGATGTCGAAATCCGCAGAGTAGATAAGGGCATTTTTCGGGAGCTCGGGCAGGGTCTGATGTCTCAAAGAGAGTGCCCTGTTGTAGTTATTCGTTACAAAAACGTGGCGCCATTTGTCCCTTCTAAGCCGGGGTGGAATGAGTTCCTTCATTACATCCAAGTCACCTCCCTTTGTCTCGTGTTGGATGGAGAGGATCACCTAGATCGTAATGACGAACTCATCAGTAATAACGATGGCACAGGCGGTTGGGCTTTAGGCAACAAACATCATGGGAGTTGGTCCCCATTCACGCTCCTCAAACCGTTCGTGCTGTCGAAAAAGACCGTCTGCTCCTTGCCACACGCCGGAATTTCGAGGTCAACCTGGTCAATAGTGAAACAGCGAAGAGGCTGAGCATTCGGGCAAGCGTATAACCAGCTGAGGATGAATACTTCGAACATCTTGTCCGCGGGTGCTCTGAACGATGGTTCTATCGACATTGTGTGGAAAAACTTGAGTTGATCTCGGGGATCAGCGTCGGCGACAGCATATAAAATAATCTCCTTGATATGATCAGTTGCTATCTCCGGAATTTGAACCTCTCTCCCTATCCTATTTTGGTCCTTGGGTCGGAAGGAAAAAAGGTGAGAGACCTTCGATTCGTCGAAACTTGGGTTCTTGACAAGCTCGTCAGCAGTTTTCTTCACCTCACACTCATACGGGCTGTCGTTTCCCTCCAGCAGTAGCCGTAAGCAACTCTGTGCAGAAGGATCCCACTTTCTGTAAAGCCTTTGGGTATTGTTGACGTCGAGACCGAGTACTTTGCTATGGTGAAAGGTCAGCGAGCAAGAAACACTTGTAGAGTCGCCAACCTGAGAACTGTCATCTCCTCGATGGAGATGTGGTTCATCACAAACATATCCGCGTTGCAATACTTTCGCCACCTTCTCCCACCTTCCCTCCACTTGAGAGGTGGTCTGAATGAGCCAAGCAGTTCGCAGCTTGGAAGCTCTCCGAAAGGCAGAACATGGCTGGTAGGGTTCATCATTGCCGTCGGAAAGGGCCCAAGTACCATCTGGGAGGTACTCAGGACCTGCATTGAGGGGATATCTATAGACGCCACCGTCATGAAAGACAATGAAAAAACCAGGTCATTCAAGCGCCACTGGCACCATTTCGCTTAACCTGTGTAATAGTAGATAATAAAGAAAACAGGTTTTCCCTGGACTTGCATTTAGGAAGGCGGTCATTGGATGATCAGCGAGGAGAACTTACCGATTCCTGGTTGACCGGTCACAACAACCCCACCGCAATGATGTCCCTTTGCAGTTTTATGACCTTCATTGAGCGTACCCAAAGCAATGTCATATTCTGGCCAAACTATAAGACGTGATTCAGGGTAACCAAGTACCCTCCATCCTCAGGGAGTCGATATGTGTCTTCGGCACATACTTCCAGGTAGTTCCATCATCATCGGATATACCCTCCAGTATGACATTGAGGTCTTTCCCCCACAAGGTATCGTAGAGTTGTTCGGCAACTCGCACCTCTGGTGGGGCAGCTGGGCATTACACTTGATCGGAGTGATGTCTACAGTTGGGCTCACCTGGACCTGACTCAACATAAAGGTAGGCGTGGAGATTCTCCGGGTCACACCAGCTAGAAGGCACTTCATCTGTATCCGCCCAACCGTAACACGTGCACTGTGCGTTACCCGTTTTTGGAGGGTATCTCGTGGTTCCAGGGGAACTGGATAAACCTGTGGACAGTCAAGTGTGAATTGGAATGCAGACTTTTTCAAGATCGCCCCACCCACCTCCCACCCGATGACCTGCAGAAGGTCGCCAATGGAAGAATATATCCATATTTCTCCTGCAAGGACACAGTATGTCAAGAAATGGTACAAGGCCCTGATCGGAATCGCCATGGTGTAAATGCAAAATGACGTCATCGCGATACACGACTCATGCTTACAAATATCATTACGTACACCCACGCGTGGGCACTGCGGTCGACCTGAACCCTTCGAAGGTCCTCGGAAACCTGCTCAGAAGTTACTCTGGGGGTTTTAATGTCACGGTATGGCGCCCTTGAAAAAGCCTTTATTTGCCCCACCTCCTCCCCCAACATTGCACCATTTCTTCCCAGAAAGCAGACGCGTTAATCAACCGAAGCGCGTCTTCAAGTTCCAAACCACCGAAACGCGTCAAAGTTGGCGTTTTCAAGCTCTCGGATTAAACGGAACACGACATACACATCAACGAAGATAATTGTCCTGGATTCTGATGACGATGCGCCTGCGATGCGCACCAAGCGGAAGGCGAAGGACCCTGCCGATAGTAGCTCTGATGTTGAGGTGGTTGAGACGGATGCTCAGCAGACTCACGCTTGAGCTCTAGAAAGAAGGAAAAGATGGGACATGGAGCTCGGTTCGGCGGATCTGGTATCGAATGCCTCTTCGCGCTCCCTCAGGATGAATCTCTCCATTTTGTTGAATTTGGCAGGCCAAGATTACTCATTCCGACAGAAGACACGCAACATTCTGCTGGAGGCGAGCAATCCTTAGCCAGTGGCTCTAGCTTTCCACAAGACGAATCAAGCGTGCCTACTTCTGCGCCTCTCTTGGCGGGGGATCTGGGCGTTATCGCTCGTTCGGTCATAGTTGCCTCAGACAGTGACTCCCGCATTTCGCAACGGCACCATCTTCCTGCCTTGATAATCTCATCAAATTGAGGACGAGTGGGATACAGGTGACGACGAGCTCGTTCGTCCGAATCCGGGCGAGTTTGACGACGTTCTGGAATTGACTGATGATGATGATGAAGTCGAACACGTTCTCAAGGTCGAGGACGACCTCTCTCTGCCTCAGGTGATAACACTCTCGACCAATGTCCGTTCTGCGGAAGAAGCTTGACTAGCTTGCCCCTACTCGTCAGTTTACTTTTACAATCTACCGTCACGTCGTCATGTGCCTCGTATCAGGACATACAATCACATATCAATAACTGCGACCTCTTCTCATTCGGCTCCTTCACCAGACCCACTTATCTCTTCCCACAACCCGTCCATGGCACCACGGCAGTCTGAATGCGAGAAACCCGCTAACTGTAACGCGTTCTCGGTCCTCATGTCCTCACGCAAGGCGAATGAAGCATGGAAGGAAGCCGATATGGCTGAGGACCGCAGCTTCCGCCCAAAAAGCGAGCGGTGGGCGGAAGAAAAGCGCCGTTCTACAAGGTCATGCAGGGCATGCCCATCGCCGTCGATGCATTCTGTTATGGTGCGATCCCTGGTGTGACGTCTTACTTCTTGACGTACGCCCCTGTCGTTGGATTCTACGTGTTGACACTTGACCCTACGTCTTCTAGGCACGCACATTCAGACCACTATACAAGCCTTTCGTCGACTTGGCAGGCAGGTCCGATCTACTGCTCCGGTAAGTTCCGAGGATTCGCTTGTCAATCTTGAGTCTAAGTTAACGGCTTTGCAGAGGGCACGGCTAACTTAATAATCCACATGCTATCGGTTGACCCCAAATGG